>VUJU01000589.1:0-93863 GCA_009835225.1 Aphis craccivora | reverse complement strand
TTGTGTTGTTTTGGAAAAGGAATAGTATTACGTTTTGTTTGAACTAAATAATGGACCACGCGTAGGTCTATTTTTATGATTATTATTATTAATTTATATTACTTAAAATTGTGATTATATGCATTTTATTACAAAACGTATGTGAAATTATTGTTAATAAGTACTTTATAAATGTTTTTATTGAAGTTTTTGCAAGTCTATGTCACGCTCCTCTATTTCTCACTAGTAACTTTGTTTTGCATTTGAAAAAATGAATTCCGTACCAATTTCAAATGCATTTATTAATTTAATTTAATTTCAAACTTGGCGTATTTATAAAAGTAAATTCTGTGGAAACTATTCATTGAAACCTTGAACCGCTATAAAGTTTCAGTATACCTCATTTAAAAGCTCTTTCAACTTTCCACTTGAGAACATAAACCAAACAAAATTGAGAACAATCTTGAACGAACAAACCGAATAAAAAGATGCTTGTACAAATATTTTAAACCGATTGTTTATTTTGTAAAAATAACCTGTTAGTTTCATAGTGGTACAATTTTAACATCGCTGTAATGAGGCTAATTTCGTTTTGTATCTATCGTAGTGTAATATAGTCCAAAAGTCAAACTTATAATTATTTATGCATAATTTTTATTATTTTGTTGCTTTTAAAAACTGACATAGTGCCATGTTTCATTTAACTGTAGTATTCTAATATTTCAAGAGTACATTTTTGATTCAAGCGTATGCATATTCAAATAATTCGTATTTTTAAAATGTTTTTAATTTTAAATTGTGTTTTGACATTATTTAATATCAAAAAAAAAATAAATAAATAAATAGTAATGGTATTAACATTTAACATTATCAATATTGTATCATTATATAAATGAGAAAAATAAAATAATGTTCAATATTTTGTTTCAGGAATCTGATTTAAACATGGTATAATGCACAATTGGAATAAATTCCACGTTCGCCCGAGGCATTGATTGTATATTTTCGAATTTATATTAAAATAATATTATATATACACAATGCTTTACGTTTTTCGAATTTTGAACATTATTATAATACCCAACATTTTTTTAAACTATAATGACGTACCATAATTAAATATTATTTTGACTTTATTTAAAAATGAGATTGTGGTAGCTGGTGGCAGTACGATGATTGGCATGTGTGGTTTTGTTTTTAGTCGGAAATCGCTAAAAACACGGAATTCGTTAAAAAAAAGTTAATTTATTTAATGAACTTCTAAACTTTCTACACGCACGAGATCATTCGAAATGAGCATTATCCGCAGGAAATAGTTGCGTTTTTTTAAATCGACCGATAATGATTATTTTCAAAAGACTTAAAAATATTTTTAAAATACATCGACTGTCAGTTAAGATAAAAAAAAACTCTGCGGCAATAATCTTACACAAAAACGCTATATTATTAATTAATATGTAGACTTTGACACTGATAAGTATATTTTGTTTAATCAATAGTATATTTATATATTTCAGATAATTTAAATACTGAAACAATTTATTTTATCTCTTACGCTTTATAAATTATACAGCTAGTATATTTTACTTAAATATTAATAAGTAAAAATTCATCTAATTTACTATTTTTTGTTTTTATTTTGAAACTTGGACAAAGATAGCTAGCTTTTTATCGGGAACAGATTATTGAGTTATCGTTGAATGATAAAATATTTTGATGGTGGAAGAGCAAGATAATTCATGAAAAACAATATAAAATGTATTAATAAACATGCTATATTATGTTGTATGACATAATATGGTATATCTTATATGGCATAAATGCGGTGTCACCTCTAAGTCGTCTGTTTGTTCAGAAAGTAAGTGATGAACAAGATTTCTGACCAAATATTCTAATAATATAAAATATTTATTTATAAATAAAATGCTCTTCCTTGGTTTTATCATAAACCCCCTAAGGGTAAGGTGTTAATACCAATAATTAGCTCAAAACCACTAAGGGCTTTGCCTCCGGGATTCAAGTGTCATTCTTTTCTAAATATTTAAATTTAATATTTGTAACTTAAAATATTTAAAAACAAAATATGTATAAATAATAATAATATAATATAAAATATTATAAATATAATAATAAAAAAAAATAATATATTATAATATTATATATATAATATAATATTATATTATATTATTATTATTATTATATTATTTTTAATATTATGTATATAATATGTATAATATTTTAAATAATTATGTAGAGTTTAAAGTATTAAATTAATAATAAATAAATAAATAAATAAATAAATAAGATTTATTTATGGTTGTCATATTATCTAATATGATGTGGATGATAAAATAAACAGCGCTGTATAATATATTATTACTTATTACTCATTGTTTTACTACTGATTTGTTTTATTCATTTTTATAGAATGATTGTCTTTTGTAATATCACATCATGAAGCTATTAGATGTTCAAAGTTCGATTTCCGGGTCTCACTTCCTCGTCGCGCATTTAGCGCCATTTTTTAATATCCGTTCGCTAAAGCTTATAACTAAAATCAAAAAATAATAACAGTGTCTTACGGTTTCACGTGCTCCGCGATTTGTAGAATATTGTAAAGTCTCGTCACGAAGCGACTTAATGCCGAGCCGGGCCGATAATAATAATAATACAATTGTATACGACGACAATATTATTATTACATATAAAGCGTATAAAAACGGTATATTACAGCAGTACGTCAGACGCTCAGTTTTTCACGTGATATGAGTACTTGGTCATAATTTTCTCGGCTGGCGGACACACTGATATTCGTATATGATAGGTAGGTATAGTACGTTAGAAGAACATGTAATATATTATTCGATCCGGATGTCCGGTAAAAATAGTAGGGGTCGAAAGTCAAAAATAATCCTCTTTTTTATTTAATATATGTAGTTTAAAATACCTGTATTATATACTCACTATAACCACCACAAATAATTTAATACGCAGTTATTATGGCGATTTATCTTTGCCGCAAAAACCATAGTGTACTTTATTTGTCCGTTTTTGTCTTTGACATCAACTAGCGTTGTCTAGGTCTAGGTGCAAATTCTGTTTATGAGCAAGCGTGCTCGGGAAATACAATATTATTATTATAGCTACTACGACTCCAAAATAATATTGTCTCACGACATACAGTCTAGGCTCACGGAAGGCTTCGTTCGCCGGATTATTTATTACGACGTCGACGTGCCCGATCCTATACCCGGAAACGATCGTGTTCGCTGCAGTGATCCATGTGGTATTACATATCACGATTTATCGCACGCTTGCGTAGTTCAAGAAACGAATGAATTTTTTTTTTTTAATTTGACCAAAATAACATAGGGGATTCAAATAACATCAGTTCCCCGTTAGCCACAACGGTCGAAACTTAATAATAAATAAATAAAGAATAAAATATCTTAACTTAATTTTTTTTATAGGATTCGATAATGGAAAATAATATATTATAATATTGTCTATTTTAATCATTGTAACTATTAAAAAAAAAAAAGATTATATAAAATCATGTTATTTGGTGTATTAAAATAATATTATTACGTTGGCAAAAATGTACGATAATCTATGGATTTCGATTATAATTTAAGAAGATAACCATTTATTAGTTTACCATTCGAAAGATATTAATTTAATCGTATAAAATTAAATATAATATTTATTTGTGAATTAAATGTACTCAAAATATTTGTAAACATATATTCGTCAGATACATTGAAAAAAAACAGTGATCAGCTTAAATTTCTACAGCTACAGGTGAACTTTTTAGTGTAATATCAATAATCAATGGCGTAGTACACAATTGTGATGAGTGAATTTTTTTGATAATTGAGTTTTGTCCATAATCGATTTTATAATAAAAAATGGCGCACAGACTTTGTACGTGGATAGTTTATTATTTATTACAATATTATTGATATTTTTAGTTTTACGAACACTTAGCATAATATAGATAAAATATCAATGACAACACTAGTGTTTTTTTTTTTATTTGTATCTATTGTATAATAATTTCAGAGTTTATAATATAAAAATTAAATAATAATATTATAATGCGTTATAATATGTTATAATATTATTAGGTATATTAATAGTAGAATCATTTATGGATCAAATGGTTTCTGAGTTTAGACAATAATTATTATGAAGAGTAAAGACCAATACGCTTTTAGCGATTTTATAAATCATGGTTTTATAAACTTATAACTCAATACAGTCACTTTTTTCATTTTTATTTCAAACACAATAATGCAGGCAAATAATTATTTATTAAGCTGTAATTTGATAAAGTAAAAAGAAAATTGAATATTTTCAATGAAATATTGATGAATAAATTTAACTAATTTTTATTTAATATGACTTTTATTAAAATTTAAAATTCAATAATGAACGAAATTAGAATACTATTATTAGGTAGTTATTACAACAGTTAAATAATGGGTAAAAATAGTTTTAAACTATTTCAGTTATTAGAACTGCTTTAACATGAGAAGGGTCCTCCGATATAATGAACTTTCAGAACATTCATTTTTGAGTATTTTTAGTTCAATGCTTTTGATGGATGAAAAGTTATCACATACTTTTCACAAAAGATAATCGAACTGACCGAATAGAAATTAATGAAAATTATGTTTACTTAAATAGGAGTTTGTATTTTAGTTAAGCGCTGGACGTAAACAGTGTAATCGAATTTTCAAAGCATACTGCTTTTAACTAGCTGGACTTTTAAGTTTTAGTTGTTTAACGTTATCACTTATTTGTTAAAGCGTTACAATACAGACTATTATAAGCAATACTTTGAACTACGCAAACAACAAAATTACACAATATAACAACCACTAAAAAAACATAATGTCCTAATAAGTACGTTAAACGAAAGTTCTAATTTCGATTATGAAATTCTAAACTATTCCCAATCGATAAAATCCGTTTTTACTCAAACGGTTTCAATAATTGTAAAATCTCGATGCTGTGTTATTTCGAAACAATATAATATGATGATCATAAATTAATTTTCATAAGCAATAAATATCATTTCACGTTTAGTGTACCTTTTATAAGAGTATAGAAAAAAAAATAAAGAAATATATTTACTGCATAAAATGGGATACCGTTCTAAAAGGGTTGATTTATTATATAATAATAATACAATTAATATTTATACTAATCAAACACGTTTCGCAGAAAGTGGTAGTATGGCAAAACAGATCTCCAAAATTGAGAATTTACCCAGTGGTTCGTTTCGACAGCGGGCCATCGTGCGTCTTGTGAATTTTCAAGTGCCGTACTCAAGACCTGCGACTGCACCTTTAAAGGTATACCTGATTCTAATCGGTCTCGATGAAAATGAAAATGATTGTTATGGAAGAGTTTACGATTTTGGAACACGTCGTATTCTTGGATTCTATTATTTCAACCAACGTTATACAATATTATGTTATAATATATGCACTATATACGCGCGCAATTTTGGAATAGTACGAAAACACGTTCTTTATATTATAATAATTCATATCTGACAATACCCCACGAATTTCAATCGCGATGATATATTTCCATAATAATTAACGTCAACCGAACAAAGTCTATCTCAAATGGTTTAAAGATAAATCGTGTCGGCCTACGTAAACAAAATAAAACGTCGTCGTCGTATATGATAAAATATCGTTTTAGCGTTGAATTTTCTGTTCAAGCCTACGAGCTAAAATATTATGGTAACTTTATTTTTTTTTTATATCCGTTTTTTTTATTTCGTTTATACTTAAATTTCGACGCAATTTACGCGATACCCGTTTATCAACATTAGCTTTTGCCTTTTGGAAATATAATTAAAGAAAGAGAAACTGATAATTTACGTATTGACGAGTTTTGATAGGAGGCATGGTGGGTTTTTCTCATAATATGATAAATTACATTTTTATAATAATAGTAAAAAATTAATTGTTACAATAATTTATAATGTATTATTTTTAAACGTATCAACTAGAAGAAAAAGGGTTTGCGTATAAGTCCGTGTGATGGTATGATGACAAAATATTGGTACAATGATTATGTAGTTACTCATCCAGGAATACGACGACTTAATGTAGAAACTATCGAACAGGATATTCATAATGCAGAGGTAATGATAATAAATAAAACATAATTTTGTTCTATGATTGTGCCAATTGGGGAGAAAGGCTATTAATCGAACTAAGTCTATATTATTTAAGAGAGATTTGCTAAAAAATAATATAAGTACACCCTATTCGACTATGATTACTACGCTAAGTTGAGTGTTAAATAATTAATAGTTTGTCGACAAGGGTTAAATGAGAAAAGTTCTGATAATATATTTAACATATTACATATTACCTATTAAATATTTTAAAACGTGCACTGACCTATAACATAGAACATTACGATCAAAGATTAATGAACGTCAATAAAACTGATATTTAGATATTTTTCAATTTAGAAACTCTTATCAATTACCTCTGACGCAACCGATAGTGCATCTGAAGACAATAGTTCGACTAGTTTGGTGATATCGTCGGATGAAGACCGTTCTATACTCTCCAGCACGTTCAAATGTGTTATGAAGGATACTGGTTTTAGTATGCTGTGCGACTTAGGCCCATTAGACGAATGTCAAGGAATCGTAATTTGAAATATTCCTTACATTTAACCCATATCAAATTTATGTAAACTAATTGATTTCGATCAATTTTTTACAGAAAGCCTCAGCTGTCGTATACAAAACTAGCGTGACCGAGTATTGGTTTTATAGACGAGGATTGGTTTCTACGATTCATTATAAAGATATATGAACATTAAATTTAAGATATAATTGAAAAATCTGCATTTTAAAACCTTTATGTAAGAAAATTGATCAAGAAAGCATAATAATTATAATGGTTATTGTTATTTAATAAAAATAGTGAATTATTAAAAAAAAAAAAATTAATTTAATGAACCACGCTTCATATTATAATCTTATAGGTAGTTTAATTTGATTAACTTAAGTATGCATTTTAAACAACCATACATCATATAATACCATGGACCACCCTTTAATTAAAATTAGTAACGAGCCATGAATTAAAAGTTTAGGTAATAATTTATTAAGAATTATTGGAAAAAAAATTATCGTTTTGACCTAGACATGACGATGTAGTATTGATTATTAATTAATTTTTATTAAATATTATAATATATATTAATTTATAGTGTTATATTGACGAGTACACATGTTATTTGAAACAAAAGAAATGTATATAAATATATTTATATATTTTTGAAAAGTCTATAAAAGTTGGCCACCCCTGTTATAGAATGTTGTAGAACATTATATTGAGCTACTTGTAAATATTTAACATTATTTTTGGAGATACATCCAAATGTAGCCGGTTTGTATTAGTTTCTAAAGGTTATCACAAAAACATTTTTGTTTGTATAGGATAAGTAGGTATGGTCAATTATTAAAACATAAAAATCATTTATGATGTAATAACACGTACAACATAATGTTTAGTTTTAAGGTAAAAACATGTGGGGTAAAATGGAAAATGATACCTCATTATAAATTATTGTCTTGGTATAAAACAGAAAAAAATAAAAATCATTATTGAAATATATTCAAAATATAATCTTAACTAATATTAATCAATATTTATAGTGATATTAATTATTAATAATTTATCATAAAAATAATTTTGATAAAAATATATTGTTAACCATTCGGTAAATTATTACCTCTGATAACAATATACAGAAATAGGCTTGTAAAATGTATAAAATGTTCATAAATCATAATCGATAAAAATTATTAATTATTATTATTATTATTATTATTTTTGCATATCATTTTGAATGGTAAAAAATATAAATTGTTAAAAATAAATGGTAAAATATACAATATAGTAATGCAGTGATTCAAAATTTGATTTTTGGAATTTTGAATATAACAAAAGATCATATTTTAATTTGTACTACTTAAAAGCTGTCCAATTAAGGTTTAAATGTCTATTTTTAAATTTCAAATGTGAATTCTTATTTTCGATTATAAATTATTTAGTGAATAACTTTTTTTTTTTTTTAAATATTTTGAAGTACCTATTGGAAATTATCGGAATCAAAATTCAAAATTATAATTTTTGAGTTAGGTATTTTAATTTATTTAAATTTCATTTAACTTTCTATAGGATAATAGCTTTATAACAGTAAGTTAGGAAGATATGGGAGCCATGTCTATGGGATCATGGAAAAAATGGTCACTTGAAAATTTTAGTAATTAATATTAATCGGTTAACGTTTATAATTTATAAATATGGTCCAAGTATATAATAAATATTACATCTAATAGTACAATGGTCGTAACAGGCTCAAAAATAAATTATCGTTACAAAAACTGCAGCGTCCTCGGGATTTTATACTGATCGATCAGCAAAACTTAAATCGACGATGATCTCGGATCGGAATAACGATATGATTCGAAGCGCACGATCATTTGAGAGTGTGGCCCGGCGCGGGATCAGACTCGCTTTAAATCACCGCAGTACGGAGATATGTGCGACCCATACTCATAATATATTGTGCACATCATATTATATAGCACATGAAAATAAAAACGCTTTTAAAGTATTGATTTCAACAAATAGTTCCGTATAACTGCGAGACGGCTGCATAATCCGCCCGCAGACTTTTGTACGTGCGATCTTGAAACATTTTTACATTACTCCTGTTTTGAATTACATGTTTCTTAATCTGGTAGTCGAGAGCAAGACGGTTCGGTCGGTTCTTTCTTATACTCTTCCTCTCATTCTCTATCTCTATTTCTCCTTCTCTCTCTCTCTCTCTCTCTCTATCTATCCTATACTGCTGTGTCTCCTCTCTTTATTTTTGCTCTTTTTTTCTCCTGCCGCATATAGTGAAGGGGTAGGAGAAGGTTGGGCGTAGAGAGTTATCGATATATATGTATATGTATACTCCGCGTATATCTATATATACCGTACAAAACGTAATTTTTTCCGAACCCCACCATTAAACTCGGATTACAGAAAATCGTTAAACGTACCATTGTAATGTGTTACACAAATATCTCGCGATAAAACCATTCGTTCTATTTCGCTATTGATGGACCGAAAACGAAAAACTAACATAACTCACAACAAAGGCCTCTTTTTTGTTGTTGCTTTTTTTCCATCGTGAACCATGATCGGGAAGTTGTACTTGTTCTTAATTATCTTAAAGGCTGTGATATTATTAAGACACGAAATTGTATATGCGATAAAGACGACAAAAAAAAAAAAAAAATGATTAACTGATGAATGTTTCTATGTCAAAAATCGATTGTTAAACATTATTTTGGCTACTATAGTCATAAGAATAAACGACGATTACAATATTATAATGAATAAAACATTTTACGCGTAAAGAATTTTGCATTTTATATATCACTTAAAATTAAAAACTTTAAATTGTCGACGTGTTGTTCATTTTTAATAAAAAATATGGCTTTTTAAAATGTGTTAACAATAGCGACAGGTCGGTACTTATATCTATTCGAAAATCTCGACTGTGCTTTGATTATTGACGTGCAGAATTATATTGTAGGTAATAATAGTTTTTTCATACTGCTTAACGATTCGAAGCACGTCTACATTGACGTATCGCTTGTATGTGTAATATTCACTAATATTGTTAGCGTGATTTTTTTTTTATACATTAACGCCATTTGAGACGCAGGTTCAGATTATATTATAATATATATAATTAATGTGGTCACGAAAACGTATATTATTAAAATGTATTAAAATATAATATTAAACAATTTTATTCATCACAGTTTAATAGTAAATTAATGTGTCCAGGTATAACAATTTACAATATACTTACGTAGAAGATAGTGTCTTAGATTAAAAACCATCAACTGTCCGCACACGTACTCGTATACTAAGTCAAGCGTGTGATGTAAAGCATTTTTTATCATAGTTGTTTTTTTTTTTTTAAAAAAAAATCTCTCCTAAGGACCCGTGGTATAGAATTGTCGGGATATAAAAATTAAGGTCATATATCGCAACAATATTGTACGATTATATAAAGGTCGGTAGAATAATAATTACTATTAAATTATATTATACCTTTTTTTTTTCGTTATAATATTCTATAATATATTATTATGGTGGTTGAGGCGGTATTCTGATACTGATACGGACATACGGTAATAATTTACTAATTTCATAAAAACCGACAGTATTTATGATTTTTTTTTTTTTTTATATATTTTTTTAATTATTATACAGATACACCGCATTTTTACCATAACACAAAGTTCGGCTAATGAAAATTCCATTAATTTAATATTATTATATGATATTATATATGTACCAGGTTTGTGTCTCGACACTGCAGTGGTTTCGTGCGTGAAATTACGTTTTAAAGTGTTATAAAATTATGGATTAACCATCCAAGGGTGTGTTTAACTGTATATAATAATATAATATACGATACTAACTCGCCTCTTATAATGCCTGTTTCGTTAGTTTTTTTTTTCATTTATTAATAACAACTGGGCCCATCTGAATTAACAATAAATATATTTTTATTTTATTTTTACTTTTAATGGCTTATGAAAATGCAAAATATCCAACATATGTATACTCTACTTCGAATTAATTTATGTACATGTACGAGTACACACAAGTACATATATACATATATATATAAAGAGAGAGTCCGGTTCGTTAACTTTACGACAAAACGTGTAACAAAATTGTATGATTCGTCTCTTTAATTATCATTTATTGCGCTGTACTACTCATTTGTGTTGGGTATAGGCAATACAATAGTTGCTTGGACTGTACGAATATAGTAATTTGACGGTTTTAAAATCGTCGAATTAATTCAATTTTTAATCGTAACACTTTGAATCGATCAATTTTTAATACGACAGTAAACATAATAACAAACAAATAAAAATTAAAAATTTGATCAATAATAAAATTATTATACTGGCCTTAAAATATTTCTCTTTATTATTAAATGATTATAATACGTTGAATTAGTCGAAAAATCGTTCTACTGTACAGCTGTACAAGGTGATTGGGATTTAATAATTCAACGATATTTACGTTTTTTATATAATATTATTACTCTGTGTATATTTAAAGTTTTACTCTATGCTAACTTATCCTGCAATAATATGAACATTAACGATATTTTTGAATTTCTTATTTTTTTTAAGTCAAGTATTTTTTTGAAAATTTCAATGTTTAAACATTGAGTATTGAACGAATATTTTATTATTTATAAGCATATAAAGTTTTGAAGAACGGATTGGTAGGAAAGGCAAATATTCTTTTACTTCGCGAGTTCGCACTGCGCACCACATCGCTCTTCCATACCCTAAATGCTTATAAATAATAAACTATTGATTTGGTATACGATATAATAATAATTTATACATCGAAATATTCGGAAAAATATTCAACTCCGGGGTATGAAATTAAAAACAAGTGTTGCTATTTAAGTGATGATGCGTATAAAATCAAAATTTATGATGTTGCTACTGTAGCAACATTCTTAACACACCACCCGTGATACACATTCTTAGTGTATTGTTATATTTTTCATTCAGCTTATTCACCGTGATTTCCAATTATATATTTTGCCGAGCGCGCTGCAGATTTACATTTATATGGGTGAAACACAATTTGTTGTAATTTTCTATGTGCTATGACTTACCTACGACGTTGAGCTGGAATGCCAAACTCATTTTAGGTTCGGTATTTACTTGGCATTCATAGATTCCGGCGTCTCTCGGTTGAGCAAATTTAATCAGTAGGGTCCAATTGTCCGAGTTATCCGGATGGATGACTTGGAATCTCTGGTCACTGGTGTAAGTCAGCACTCCTGCCGTCAGTATGTGTAGGTCTCTCTTCCGCATCCACGATACCTGCGTACACATGTTAAAACAACGCCGTTAACAACAAAAACAATAACGACAACAACAACAATAACAACAACAACAACAACAATAATAATAATAATAACGAAATATTTTAGTTTTGTAGTTTTATACTAATTGGTATTATGGTTTATTATATATTATTAGTGGAAAAACGAGTCTTCGGCACGGACGATTGTCAAATGCATTGCGACGTATGTGGTGACGGTGAGGTCGTATCGAACCTGCTCACGGATTTTGTTGACTACATTACTTATACACCTATTATTATATAATAGAGTGAATATCTATGATCATTTTATAAATAAACACTAATTGTTTTTTGTGTAATGTATTTTATATGCACAACTTAAAACTATATTATTTCACACATCAATAAGTTCATTGGTAAAACGATATTGATCATAATGATCAATGTTAAAAATCTAAATCGTTCGATAGATATAATATCGTGTAGATTAATTATTAGGCGAGTTTCTTGTCAATATTATATTTATTGTCTATATTATAATATACATACAATAAGTGCATTGGATGGATGGATTTTTCAAAAACATGTATACACCCATTCTATATAGATATATTTGATCAGGAGATATTTTGACATACTAGAAAACCTAACTACCATCAAAGTTGATGATTAGAGTATGTTTTAAAATTAAAAAGCACAAAAACGCATAATTGTAAAATTAATACATTCATCATTTCATTCAAATAACCAAAAATTGGTGTTAATAATATAAAAACAATAAAGTTACAATTAATTATTATTTTTAGAATTAAATCAAAAATAATTATTGCAACTCGCCTTTTTATTTAGAATTATAATAATATCAATAAATCAATTATTATTTGTCTATAAGTATATCATGTTTTAATATCAAGCCAGGAAAAATGAAAAATCTTTGAAGTGGAATAGACATTGGTATGATACTTTATATTTCGGTATAGTAAAAATAATAATATTCATAAAATTATTATTTTTTAAATTGTATAGTTTATTATGGGAGTTTAAGAAAAAGAGACAAACAAATTAAAAATATTACCAAGTCTCTTACATTATTATATTTAATTTCTTCTTTTTTATTTCTTCATTAAAAGCTGTATTGTACTTATATATATTTTAAAACTTATTCCAGAAGTAGTTGATTTGATTTAAAGGGTTAGTGAATGGGAATGGAGACAGAACACTTGACTCACTTAACTTATTTGGGTGCGAGGCAATGAGTTTATATCATAATTTTTAATTTGGAAGCAAAAGATAATGTTTTGATAAATCATCGAATTTTAAAAACTATTTTAATTGGAGTACATATACTAAGATATTTATAGTACATTTTTCAAATTTTAAGTGCTCGTAAAAATAATTTATGAGTAGTGATTTCAGAATGTATTGAATGCAAAAACATATATGTTAGAATAACATTAAATTTACATATTGAAACTCCAATTTCCAATAACCAAAATTAAAAATTAAATAGAAATCAATTTAAATTTGTTATAAACTATCGGAGTTACGTTTTCTGCTTATAGTGTTTATAACAGTTTATAAAATATCAGTAAATTTTAATAAATACAATTGAATTAAAAAAAAAAAAAAAAAAAAACATAATTAAATTTATAAATTCTTTAGAAATATAAAATAATTTAGAAACGAAAACGATACACAATATACATTAATTATTTATAAGGTGTATTTTATTGAAGGAAAAATTGATAGGAAGAATCTATTTAAATCGACGTCAATGATTATAATAATTTTAAATTAAATAACCATAAAATATAATTCAATACTATTATAACAATATTTGGAATAATAATTCAGCTGGACGTTTAATTTTATTCCATCGAAATTCAACTGAAATTTAATAAAAAATAAAAAGAATTAAAAATGAACGAACTAGGATTAAATTAATAATAAAATGGGTTGACGATTTAACACGAAGTGAAAATCATTTCTTATTTTAAAACAAATGCAATATTTATATATCTTGGTAAAAACGCAATATAGGAACAAAAAAAAAAAAAAATGGTTTAGCGGTCTCAAAAAAATACTATATACTATAAAAACAATACGATGTCGAATTTGTCATATTTCAAGGGAAGAGAAAAAAAATGGCTTTTCTATACCACAGTGTCTGAATAAATGAAGATAAGACTTGTTTTCAACCATTTTCTAATCTAGAAGCTGACCTGTCGTGGGATCGCAATTACATTGGACATTTGGAAACAACTCTCTCTAACTCATCAAAGTAGTAACGACTTCTGTAAATTTACTGTTGGTGTGTTGATAGAAAATGAAATAAAAAAAATTATTTTATTATTATTACTTTAGGATATTATTATATTACGTATATTTGTTGGATAGTGGGGAAATAAAGATGAACTTTTAATTATTTACGAAATTAATTATAAAAGAAAATGTTACTTTATATCATTATACTATTATTATTATATTTGAATAAAAAAATTTATTCCGTATATTCTACGAGCAAAAATATATTTTAGATTATTTTTATTGTTAATATACATTTTATAAAATATCATTAAATGTTGGGAAAATATAATGGAAATATTTATTAATATAAGCTTATATATATTTTTATTGGTTTTGAGGACAATTACTACATTTTAAAATTGTTAATTATTCTAGAAATGGAAAAATGTAAAATAGATTAGTTTTGAGTTTTTATCAACTAATTAATTTTTATAATAATTTTGTTCTGTTTTCTAGTATCTACAGATATAAATTAGCGAATGGGTATAATGATAAATACAATTTAATATCTAACAATTTAGTTTGAATACGTTTCTGTTATATTTTTAAAGGACATAAACATTAATAACATCTAACTTAATAATATTGTTTAATTAAATAAATTAATGGATATGTTTGGTTCTGACCAGAGCGAGGAAACTACGAGTATAATATGTATTGGTTGTACAGTACTTAATGCGTTTTATTTGAACTGTGTTCGTTACAGTGGCATTCGTGTTTCGAATATTTCATTCGCAGAATATGTGTAATGAACTAGAAGTATTGAACAAGTACTATATTATATAATATATTTTGGACTCCAAAATATGAAAAAAAAGAAATTATAATATTTTTTTAAATTGTTATGTTCACATTTTTGTCTGTGGAGTATATAAAATACAGACTTTCTCAGTAAATTAACTAAAAAATGTTTTTTCGAGATATATCGTTAAATTATCATCCAAGTTAAATGTAAATATATTATTATTATTATTTCTCAATTAGTTATCATTGTTTATGTCAGCGCACTTAGAACTCTATTCAACCATTACGTATGCACACCCAACACATGCATATATTATAGAATTGGGCAAGTATACTATGCGTATGCTAATAATGTAGATTTCTTTGTCTAACAGCAAAATATATTGAAATGTCTAGGTTGATTTCATTCAAGACACTTTAGAAAAAGATTACACGGTATTATTATCCTGTTAAGGATTTTAAATTTTTGTATTGATTTTTGACCTGAATGAGACACTCTAAAAGTCATATTTTTTTTTTTAGATCATTGTTGAGCAGGAAGATTATTGCTGATGTTATATTATAATGAACATTTGTTACCCGATATAAATTCTGAAAAACCGTTGTCACATATAGAGATGAACAATATTATACTTATTGAGATAAAAAATGCCCATTGAATTTCGAAATAGTTTTTATAATAGTCACGGAAATATATAACCGTGCTCTATTTATTCATTTACGAAATCTCGACCATTTTTACTGAATAATAGTCAAGTCTCCGTTAAAAAGTGGTTTATTTCGAACGCAATGATTTATCATCGCTTTCGAATTAAGAGACGGCACTCTTGGTGTCCCACCCAATAATCTCGTACGTCACTTTTCCTTTTGGATTGATTTCATTGTCATTTACTGATCGGAGAGCATCACTATATCTTAACCTGTAAGTGTTTTTCTTCGAGAAGAACTCATTCCGATTTTGATTGCTTTTGAAGGCTGTATATAATTTGGGAACTAACCTACCATATATATTTTTTTTAATGCATTTTGGCAGCTAGTATTACCAACTAAACGAAAAAAAAATCAAAACAATCATTTATACTTATTCGTTTTTAAAATAAAAAAATATAATGCAATGTCTTTGCCGATGACTTCCGTCATTCAGAATTATGTAACAACGTGCCATGCCAAAAATGGCTTAACAATTTCAGAAGTAATACAATAATTAATAAAATCTCGCTAAATTTCGTAAATAATCGAATTAAACAGATAAGTATCTATAAAAATTGTTCCTATTTGAAATATGTAAAATAGGTATCATATTGGTGCACAGTAATACAGTAAAAAGTTACTTAAAAATCAAGAGCGTTTTAATGCTATACATGTTTAATCAAATTGTAAGTACATTTTTTTCATATATAAAATTTTCAAGTCATTTTTAGTATGTGTTTTGTATAGTATTAGTATGTGTTAACGAAAAAAGATTAAATTTGTCTGGTTCCGATCGTAGTGATCAGTATTGAAGTATATATATATTTATTTCAAAGCATAATATTTTTTACTTTGAATTTTATATAAATTATTTTTAAAATCTTATCATTAATACAGGATTAAAAATACATTGAAGTAAAAGTTTAGGTTAAAATAATAACATAAAAACTAAACGGAGGCCGTTAAAAATTGGTTAACGATCTCAGTTTTATAGAATATATAGATATGAAAATTTTTTAAAGGATGTACCACGATAATTCAAGAATAAAATGAAAAACCATTGCGAGCATATTGAACGCAGTTGGAAACGGAAATAAAATTTCGAGTAATGTATTAGTTTTCTGAATAAACGTTTAGGACAGAACTATAGTGATCTTGATATATATAGCGTTCAACTATAACTACATAGTACTCGAAACGATATTGTAAAATAAAAATCATATCAGCTTAAAATAATATAAATTTTTATTAGTACAAACGTCATATCAATAATCATGTAAAATAAGATAATCAGTTTTTCTGTAATAAAGTAATGAAATACTCAATGAGGAATATTATTGCTATACTGGAACTATTTATTTTTATAGTATCAATATTATAATATATCGTGTTGCATGGTGATGTGACGGTTAAAGTTTAACAAACAATCAATAATAGTGTTCTGTTTTGGGCAATAATTGTATTAAAATAGAAGCGAGGAAGAGAAAAGTGCTTCAACTTCTCGATTTCTAAACTCACATTATAATATCTATCTAAAATTATATTTATCGTATTGTTTCCTAGAATTTCAGCAATTACTTTATCATAATACCATGATTGGAGACTTGCAGATAATTTAGTATCCTCCTCCACACATACACACAGATAGTTACAGTTGCACACAACATAGGAATAAAACAAATCGTGAGAGTTCAATTAAGTGAACAATAATAGGTACCTAGGTGACATTTTTTCATAGTTTAATTTTTATTAACTTAATTAAACAGCATTTTCTGTTTGTTAATATCGAGTTAATTAGTAATTATACTTAAATAACAAATTAACAAAAAAGTTCAATTTAATTTTAGATCTTGCATAAAATATTGAAAAAACGGTACAATTAATTGAACACGTAGACCACCCACCATATAATATAATATACACTATATGTTATTTAATTGAAAAATAAATAATTAATATATATATAACTAGTCTATAGCTGCAGTGTCTGGTTGAAAAAAAATAGGCCAACAAAATATATTACCATTAATATTATGTATAAAAAGTCAAAATAACGTTGAATACACAGCTATTAACGACTGTGGCGAAGAAATTCACAATGGATGTACCTACAGGTATGACTCGTGCGCGTACATAAATAATGTATTTTTGGGAGAGTTGTATTATATCTATATGTATGGGTATATGTATGTGCGGAAAGGTAAAAAAAATAAAAATAAAAATTATCCGGAAGTCGCGTTCTGTCATATCTGGGTGCTGCGTTTCCTACAAAATACAGACACGTATTGTTTGTCCAAATTGCTGAGTCACTTTGTTCGAATAGCTTTGTGAATGGGGTTTATTAAAAAAAAAAAAAAAAAAGGTACGTGTAAATGAAAAATTGCTTTTTCGCGCGAGAAATAAGTTACATGAACATCGTTTATACGTGCACACTGTAATATATTTACATTAAAATAGTGTGTTTATTAAAGAGTCTATACTTTTATATCTGTAATTGCTTTGCTCATCACGTTTTCACCGTATTTGAAAATTGATTCTGGCCGAAGTTCGGAAACCAAAATCCGTTAATAGTTTCTAAAAATACGTATTAATTTGATAACGTTTTGAATAAGTAGTGAATTTTTAAATTCCTTGTCAGCAGGTGTGTTTAAACTATATTATTTAATTACTGCCAATAAATCATTTTTTTTTTTCCAGAAGAAATATCAAAATAAAGTGTACATTGCAAAATAAAAAATAGCTTGGTGTAAAATCGAATATAGCAAATTGTTAACTTACTATCTTTATTGATACATTTTAAGAATCATGCTTGAAAGTTGTCGGGTTTCGGATAGATGTGAAGATGATGAAGCACTGGGTTGTAACTGATACTTACGTAAATATATGTGATACCATAAATTAAATTTGATATAATTTTTAAGTACCTATATACTATATAAATATGTTATAGGTCTTTCAATTTGTATTCGAGATAACTCACAACGAAGCGAATGGTCATAAAAACTGAAACACAGTACAATTGTTATAGTAACAACCAAAGAACATAACTTTTAGCGCACTTTGGACATCGAGTTGTAGGTGCGAAGTTAAAATTTCATCTATGGTCATATACGTGTGTCAAAAGGACATAAAAACACCTAAAAGCCGTCTTCTGAACACACGCTGAGAAATATATATATTAGACACGTTTTAAACTACTAAGACCAGGGCTGGAATAGCAATCATCAAAAAGTATAAAAAAAAGAACAATGGAACAACCACGTACCTATATACACATATATTGTCTAAACAACATTGTTGAATCCTTCGTTGTTCAGAAAGAATAGAATTTAAAATGGACAAAGAAGAAAACATGTCATTCTTGGCAATTCGTTAAGTACAATAAGAGTTATTTGAAATAAGTTCGGGCTGACGTAGTACGCGGAATACATTATTCAGAAGGTTTAAACTCGGCAACAAATCTATAATTAATTTTAACGTGAGAGATTGTGGCACTGTATCTACTCCGAATTAGTTTCGAATAATGAATACGTTAAAGCCCGGAAATTAAAAAAAAAAAATACGTAAGAATACAATAGTACATACAAATATAAACATTCTAGTTTCGACCACAAATTGCTGAAAAATAAAACGAAAGAAAAAACGGACTACGTCTCCTCTTAATTTGACCAAATGCCCATAATTTCATCAAAACCACTCCATTGGAGATAATACTAAATATATAAAAGCTCTGCATATAAATTAATTTTCCAGTATAAGATGAGTAAATTTATCACTACTTCATTGGTACTTTATCCAAATTTCAATTAATGCCGTTGTACAAATTCACCCACAGGATATAAATCTTTTACAATACTTTAAGTGAAAAACAAGTATATATAAAAATATAAACTTACTAAACCTATATATCGTAATATTTTACGAGTAACATGAGTTATTAAATTATTGATAGTACACCACTCAGCTAAGTATGTTGATTAAATTAATTATTGTATATTTAAAATGTTGAATAGAATTGAAGAAATTAAAAAAAGTATATACTATATTGCATATAATATAATTTGTGTAACATATAGATACTTTTAAAATAGCATAATCAAGTATGCTTATATATGATTTAATTAAAAAATACAATATAATGTAAAGATATACATTACCTATATCATACTAACTCATTTAATAAAACTTAATTATACTTAGCTTTAGTTATGAAAAATATTCATCACATTTAAAACACCTATCATTATATTAGCTATAAACTCATTATTCAAATTTTATAATAACAAAGTCACATATTATACGACACATCCATGGTTGAATAATGACGCAATCTACACGGTATAATTGCATTTTAGGGGGGCATCTCACTACTCATAAGGCCATATATGTAAAACGGTGCTCACTGCTCAGTCACTTATTCTATAACACACTGAATCCTTCTATATATATATATTTCTTTTTTATCCAAATATTACATTATTCATGTTAATTGTAATATTTCGTTTTTATTTTAAACAATTCAATGTTCAAATATCTTTTTGATTTTTTATTCTTTAAAAAATGAAAAATAAATAAATTCAATTCAATATTTGCGAATTATATAATAAAAAATATATCATAAGTAGAAAAAAAATCTCGTATTCACTTCCTGATAAATTGTCACGTTAAGTGATTAGACAAATGTAATGAGATAAATATATTTTCAAAATAATTTATTATATATCCCATTCATATCTTATTAAATTATTTTTAACTCATTACAATAATTAAGTTTTCAGATTTATTTTTATTATAATTATAATTAAACTTAAATTGTCTTAAAAAATACAAGTTATTTACCCAAAAATATTTCTATGTTTTTACAATAAAAATATTTGAAATTTTGGATGGGGTAAAGAGAACAGTTGTTAGTTTATTCGTAGGTATTGAGTATTTAACAGTATTTCATTTGTTGAAAATTGTCAGCGAAGGCTTAATATTAAAAAATAAAAATAAATATAGTTAACGGTATATGGTAGTTGTTTCTATGTTTAGAAAAAATTCTAAAAACTCAATCCGTTTAAAATACAATCCATACTCAATTTACTATCTTCAAAAATATAACATGATAATAATATGAAACTTTTTGACCATTCTTTATATTCATAAATCATTACAAAAAAAAAAAAAAAAAAAAAAATAATATTAATAATTCAAAATATTGTTAGAAAACCAAAGCACCGCAAATATTATATTTAAAAAAAATGTTCTCATTGCTATATAGCGATAGAATGTATTGTGTAAATATTATCAAGTACTACAAAAAAATTAATGTCACTCGTATAAAGTTAAAAAAAATAATATTTTATTATCTACGAGTACATTGGAATAAAATGAAATAAAATTAACTATACAAGGAATTCGTTATACGAATGAGTAATTTTACATTTTTATACACCATGTATTTGCACAGCCTTCTCTAAACGGAGTTATTTATATTGTTATTAACGTTCTTATATTAGAATACTCGATCTATTTTTAATAAGTAAATATCATTATATAAAGTTAAAACAATTTTGGAAATTATATAAGCTACCCAACACATCAACGATCTGAAATAAGAAAAAAGTTCACCGAGACATATCAATCAATAAAATATAATATGGACATCGACAATAGTTAATAATTATATTTATAGTTAAAGCATATTATTTCGTATATAACTTTATCCGGGACTATACTGGTATATATTGTGTTTTCTGTCGAATTCATAATTCATTGTTTTATATCGGAGTAGCCTATATACGACGGATGTAATACGTCGCGTTTTCATCCACGGCGGAAAACGTCGGTGGACTTGCGTTTTGGAGGCTGAACGCCAAAGTAATAAAAACGCAAATCCCTCAACGGATATGTCTTGTATAGCTCGTCTGCCAGAGAACGCCATGGAAACGTGGTGTAATACGCTGTGTAGCCTGAGCCGTTCGCGTGGTATATGAATTAAAAAAAATAAAAACTTTTGTTATTTTATTTACAATTCACTTGACGTAATGGGTATTAAAATGATAGTAAAATTATAATGATGCAGTAAACATTACAAAAATAATTTATAAACGTATTTTATTTTTAAATGTATTATAATTTATAGTAGCACACCTAATGTGTTTTCAATTATTTTAA
This sequence comes from Aphis craccivora, assembly GCA_009835225.1. NCBI lineage: Eukaryota > Metazoa > Arthropoda > Insecta > Hemiptera > Aphididae > Aphis > Aphis craccivora. Next base: position 72,021 of record VUJU01000589.1, on the reverse strand, counting down.
AAATAAAAAATGAATTTAGCGGGGTAATGGATAGGCAATTTCGGTACATTACTGTGTAGGAGGAAATAATAGAAATATAGAATACAATAATTGATTTATTATTATTATTATTATTATTATTAATACAACATTTTTTTTTTAGTAATAACAAATTAATAAGAATATTATTATTGAAAAAAATATATTTTAATTTAAAAAACATTATAAACAATTTGTTTTAAATAATTATAAAAAAAATGAACATTTAAGATTTTATAATCAATACTATAATCGATTGCTACATTTATATTTTAAAATTAAAAATTAATAGAATATATGATTGCGCCAAGTCTTACGATCTGATAAATAGGAACTGTTAAATAATACACATTAATTTATATTATGATTTTAATTTAAAACTATAAGACATATCATTTTCATTACAAATATTAGGCTTAAGTATATATTTCTCCAAAAGAACTTCCATGTGAACTAAAATGGTTGAATATTACGTTTTTGGTCTCCTCGTGATAATATTTTTAATAAATTAAATTATTATACAAGTATTACGTCACAGTTGAAAACACTTAGGGTCGATATTAGTTTATTTTATATTTGGAACCAATATGATCACGATTTTTATTTAATAAACTTTTATATTTTAAATGTAAGATTATAGTTTGCAGAAGAAAACAAAATATGATTTCTGAAATGATCGTCATAAATAATTAATTTTAAAGATTTATTAAACATTTTATATGTTATATATATTTTGAATACTTATATTTATCCCACAGCTTAAACTCCAAACTAAGTAAGAAAAATTATTTATGCATTTCGCAAAACCAGTGAAAGTATAATACATTTTTAAAATATATATTTAAGTGAACCATTATTATATTTTATGTTAAAAAACCAAAAATCGCACTTAGTTACCAAAAATTGTGTTCAATTAAATAAATATAATAAATTATAATGCCTTAAGAGAATTCATCATTTTAAATTAAAACCAGTTTACTTACTAAACCATATGATTTGTACCAATTACTTATACTAGTTTAATATCATCTGATTATTTGTGATATTATTTTTATGTTAATTATACAACTGTAGACAATTTATAGTACATATTTTAAATTAACATGAAAATGTATATACATTTTCGTAACGTTCATATTATTTTTTACTGGACAAGTTTTACAGGATTCGACAGAGCTCGATCACCGCTATAGCACATTTGGTTTGTAAAAAAAAAAGCGGTGACAATATATTCAGATTGGATGGACATGTTTGAAACTCATCTGTTGGCAAAGTCTACCAGTGCAAAAGATTATGCATTTTTTAATTAAAAAAAAAACACGATTGCGTACCTTTTTATTTTTTTTACTTGAAAAAAAAACATAATACGATTATTCACAAAATTGATTTTACTTTATATTGTTGGTTTAAATTATTATAGTTTAAGAAATTAACTTATACTATAGTACCTCAAACTTTTTGAGTGGAACGAAGTCTTTCTATCCCCCAATTTGATACAATTTATTATTGCTATTTCCTCTTAAACTATACTGGATCAATCGTCATGAAACTTAAAACATTTATTCACGATTATCTGAAGGGTTCATAGATTGAGTTTGGCATTACTATATATTGTCATGAATTAGTTATTATTAATTACTCATTTTCTCGTTTTACTTTGTTGTTTGATGGTCGTGAAAATATTATAAGTGATACTGATGAACTATTTTGTCATATAGAAGAAACTTCAAGTCCAGTTATATTCATTTGTAAGATTAATACATTGTCTGGCAATTGTTAATTTCTTTAAATCCAATAATATAAAACATTTATTTTGCTTAACGCATTGTTTAATAGAATATAAAAAGGTAAAAAGTACGCAATCTTGTTAAGCTTTAGCCTGTTAAAATAAACCTTCGATATATTTATTTCGTATTACGTGAGCATTAACAAAGTGTTTATTTACCTGTTCATTTTATAAATCTACAGTTTTAATATTATATACACATTACATATAATTCGAAAATACAATTAATATTAATTTATTAATAGTCATACATATAACGTATTTTCAGACCTATGCGAGAAAGCTGGGAAATATAATATATAATATAAATCACTAATGGTGATATGTCTCTTACCTTAATCGGAAAATGGATAGCACATATTTGTTGTCACTAATCAGAAGGGAGTCGCACATTTATGGATATCATATGACGAGTATTAAATATTTAGATTTCAATGCAGTGCATTATTTTTCGAGTGCTCAATTATAATGAAACTCTTGGAAAATTGAACATAATTCGTTTCATGTAACAGATACTGATTTTTTTTCTTCTCTTTAGTGTATATTAATATATTGTTGTACAAACTTTTAGTATAAATTAAAAAATGTAAAATAGCTTTTAGATATTTTTCAATTATATCAAATATTTAATTTATAAATACATATCGTCTTCATTTATCTACAACGATTATCGCATACACGGCGCTTTACTCAAACAAATAACAACTAATGTAAATAAAGAGTTTGATAACGAGTTGCAGGCAAGAAAAATAAACGATCAGTTTTGAGAAAATAACGCGTTAAGTAACAGTATGGTTGGCGCATCAGAGATACCAACTTTGTTTCGATCAAGTTTCTACTATGGTTGCTATACTCAAAAAGGATGACCACGACGGTTATTAACTGTGAAGTTCGTCCTGTACATACATGATACATCAGACAAAAATGGTAAAATACATCACTATAATTACTAATCACGTATCAGAATTTTCTCGTTCGTAATATTGATTTATATCGTTTTAGTAAATTTATTTTATTATAGTAGTTAATAAGACGTAATAACTAGTATTAACCACATGGATAAGTATACATGAATATATTTTTCAACTACTTGGTGTACGGTCTTAGATTAATGTAACATAATAACGGTAACGTGTTAATCACATGGTTTACACGGAATCCGGTGACTGAGTGATAGTACCTTATGTTAACGCCTTAAATAAGCCGTGAAAGGGAGACGTGCGTCTTATCAGAAAATCCGTATAGAAATATATTGTACGGCGGCGGGCACAGCGATGTGTAAACTCTCATAAATTATAACACATTGATACCAAATTTATTATACGTCGTCGATGCCGTTTAACTCTCGCCAATTCTTCAAATATTTGGCACTCGTCTTCACGCTTCGCAAAAGATGAAAATCAAATAAAAAATTGTATAATTATATATTATGCAGTACACAATATGTCAACAATATTATGAAAGAACTACGATACATCTTTAGGCTGTATTCTAATTATATCTTAGTATCGTATGTAATGCAATGTTTTGTACCTATATGAATTAAAAAAATAAAATAAAAAAACAATGTATCTGTTGATGACTGTAATCTATATCGTAACGCAAATCATGTTCATGTATGAATGTTATTGGAAAAGTAGAAAAATATAATCAATTATTAGTTATGAAAGCGGGAAAACGTTTAAAAAAATGTGAAATCCCGATTATCAAAACTGCCGCTAAATAATTTCTAGGAACAGAAAATTCCACTCTTTTATTTCGTATTATTCTCGTAAAAATATACTCTAGCAGTATTACTGTTTAATCTAGTCTAAACGCATAGGTATTAAACATAAATCATCATCACCGTACACCTATTTTTGCTCAATCCGTGGCCGCACCGGTACTCGGATTGTTGGATTAAGCCCCATAAAACTACTTGTATTGAGATGGAGACGACGGTGTAATTTCAACGAGACAAACATGGTAGTATGTATACTGTTATAGCGAGGGAGGTCGATATACTGCGGGGACTTGGTATCTAACTGAAATTTATTTTTATGGTCACCAACGTATAGTGTGTATACTGCAGTTATGTACCTACCAACTCGTAAATAAACGTATTATGTCGTTCGATCTATCGCTGCGAACAAAATCGTCCGTGGTCGACGACCTAACCTATTTTTAATTTTTAGTAGAATGCATTTATGTTTATTCACTATCGCGTATATTCGAATGCGAACAAACCATTTTTGATTGCACATTCGTGATTAATCCTCCGATTAATACATCTAAATATTACCTATATATATATATAACCTATATATATATATATATATACAGATTACTGAATTGTTGTGAAATTACATTGCACGCAACGTTAGGCATGATAAACAAACATTAGTAAATTATATACACCTCGATTACGATTAATTTAATCCGACGATGGAATCGTAAATCGTCATATCGGATTAAACAATGGTCTGAACACAATTTCACACACCCTTTCGATGTCACAGTGACCTGCGTCGTAGTTTAAAATAATAATTATTGTAACATAAATGTAAATCATCGATTTCAATTGAGTCTGTGTCGCGATCGAAATCAAACAGATCATACTATGACTGTACACAAGGAAATAAAATGGATTACTTACCTTGTCAGTTTTAAAGGAAACTTAGTGGCTGTGTTAGTTCTCAAGTGTTTGTATTTAAACAAAGGCGATTCACCAAACTGCTCCCTTCCGTTTTATCCTTTCATAAAAAATTTATTCAAATTTTGATTTTTGCAACTTTAAAATATAACTGCAATTGGTACTCAAAAACCATATTTTTAAATTCTTGAATGTTTTGTACTACTTAAAAAGATACTTGTGGTAATATAAACTTTTGTTTTTCAAACGAATCCTCCTCTTATTTTTTCTAAAAATTATTTAATGGATAATTTTTTTGAAAGTTTCGATATATATAATATTTGAACAAATACTTTTTCAGTTATAAAAATATTGATAGTAAGTAATAATTTATTACTTATAAGGATAATGGTTCTTAAAATGGTTTTATAAAAATATGATATATATGTCATATAAGGTTTTGTATTTTTATACTTTGACCATTTTTGTAAATTATTATTAACATTTAAAAATTAATAATATAATAATTAAAATGTACATGTAATTTTAGTCCCATTATCATAGATATATTAGACTTAATACACGGTGTTAAATAACTATAAATCTACTTGTTTGAATTTTGATTTTGATTCTGATTTACGTTAAATTTTTCAGAAAAAATATTCACTAAATAATTTGGAGTTTGAAGCGTGGTTGTCATTTGAAAACAGAATTTTGTATTTTAACAGGACTTTCTTTAAGTAGGTTGTATAAAGTATTAATTTAGAAAATTATTTGTATATTTAAAGATTCTAAAAGACAGACTATGAATAACTGTGTTAGAAAAAAAAAAGAGGGGTGAGTATGCTTGGTGAATCATTCTGTACATTTATAAAAATTATGCTAGCGTAACATTTAGCTAACGTCATAACATTTTTCCAATTCTTTAATAAATCGGTAACTTAGAAGAATGTACGTAAATAGCAGCTAAGTGCCTAATTAATTTTCATTTTATTTTTTTTTATAAAAAGATATAATCAGATTTGAAACTAACAAAAAAAAAATATATATATATATCTCCTGAGAACAGTTGTAAATCTCTAGAGAAAGTGCTCTTTCAAAACGTGTTTGCACTCGTTTAAAGCAATAATTGTTAAATATAATATAAACTTATTAATTAAATGTTTGATACGATCAACCTTAAACCTTAGCTGACGTTTTGTTCGGTCATTAAGTTGATTTAACTGGTTACCATTAAGGCTTCTTACCAAATGCGAATTTATAATGATCTAATTAAAATTGTACTAGTCTATACATACGTGTTCTATGAATTGTCAATTTTAAAAAAAAATTCGATTTTTTTTCGATATTTGATGAGATTAACTTTTTTAATCGAACACTACCTTATGAAATATTTTACTGAATAATAAAGACAATAAATAAAAAAATTTCAAATTATTATTAAATATTACATTATACATTCATATTATTATTATACATTTCTAAAACGTATATATTTTTATTATGTTTTTATTACCATTACTTAGCCATTTATGAAATTTGTATTTAATGTTATATATTTGAACTTTTTTTGATAATTTTTTTCAGCCGTATAGGAACTTTAATATTATGTACCTGTTTGTATCGAGTAGGAGTTAACATGCTTACCTTTTTTTTACTGCGTAGGAATCTACACGTTTCATTTTTATAATCGTGTAGTAATTAACACATCACATTTGTAGGAACTAAAGTATGTATAATTGTTTACTTGCTACTCTCGTGTAGAAACTTACTACTCCCCATTGTTGCAGGATGCTAATCAAATATTTAGAAAAGGCCATTTTTGTTGCAGATTACCATTACCGACCGTTTTGCTACATAAACACGATCCGACGCATAACGTGACTATTAACACTCACGTAAAAAATTCCCTATACATTGTTATGTACACGGATAAACTGAAACGGGAAACGGTACCACGATGGCGCTACGTCGCGACATCACGACAAAAGGACAAGAATAATAAAAAAAAAAGACTGAGCGAGATAAAAATAACGCCACAACGACAAAGAGATCGAATGAAAATGTTATCACTAGAGTAAAACTTACAGTCAGACTATGCGCATAAAATATGTTTACTGTACAATATAGTTGTAGAAGCGAAAGCGTTAAAGACTTAATAGCCTCCGAATCTTTGTCATTAACGACTTATAAACTCGTACACAGAGACAAACATATGATTTTTTTTTTGAATATAATCTTCTGACGTAGCTTTCTTCTTGGTTAGATTAGGTCAATCACTATCACGATTTAAACGAGTATAATAACTTTTCGAGTTATTTAATTTGGTGTTTTAAGGATATAGTGAGTCCATGATAATGGATTTGAAAGATAATATGGGAGGTATGGTGATTTGCAATTTTAACAATCAATATTAATCTATTACGTTTGTATAAATGTTCAAGAAAAATAAATGCTAGATTAAATATTACATATTCTATTTTACATTTTTGTAAACCAATTTTAAGAACTTTCATCTCAAATTTTAACCATTTTAATAACTGAAGAGTACTTTTTTGAACTTTGAATGAGATAGTCATATTGACATTAAATATATATATATATATATATATATATATATATATAATTATTCAGTAACTAGAATTGGAAAATTTTAGTATTTAAGTACCGATATTTAAAAGTTTCGAGAATCAAAATTTTTATAAATGTATTATTGAACGAGAAAAGAGTATGAGCATGCTTGGTGAATTACCCGATATACTGTAGACCAACCACTACAAGCCGTCTCATTACCCGATCCCGAACGCTGGCGATTTTCTTGGGGCGTAGTACGTGATTGTCGAACTTACAGTATTCGCTCCTCCACCCGACGACGCGCCCGAACGAATTCTCGTTGTGCAAAGAATATTACCAATAACACTACTGTAACGTGTCATAACGGTTCGACGGGATTTGTTCAAAACCGATTACATGGTTTAGAGAGGGATAGACGGATAAACACACACACACACACACACACACACGTATTATATATTATATTATACGACGTACAAGACACATATTATTTTTAACGAGCTATTAGTCTATCCTAAACATATATATTCCAGTGAGTTTGGTGGAATTGTAAAGGTATATACGAAAACGACGACGACGAAGTTAGCACAGTGACCTTATATATTGCGGATTATTCTATGCCCTTCTGAAAATAAATACGGAAAATAAAAATCGAATTTTTTTATAACCGTGCACTGGTATACATACTAACAAGTAACGAGTCATAATGATATTATCATCACGATCGATGGTCATCAATTTTATACATTATATACAGTTAGTAGTATCTGTGTTATATATTATTATGTTTAAAACGTAGTACAACTTATTAATGGAATCGCCAACACAATTTATAAAAGTTTACATTCGCACGCGATTTTCATCCCAAACAGGAAATATTAAAATCACTTTATTACCTTTCGAAGGTATATATTTTTAATTGTTTTAATACCTTATGATAGTATATATATATATATATATTATATAAAACCATCAGAATAATATTTATGTATATTATAATATGTATATATTATACATAAATATTATTGTATGCTAATCGTATAAATATAGACCAGTAATAAACCAGCAATGTCGTCTTACGTTTACTATGGCACATTACAGGTATGGCTAATATGAATATTCTGTTCACGAGCCACATAGGTAAATAAAATGATATCAAGGACTAAAATGTTCATAAATATATACAAAAAAAAAAAAATAAAAATAAAAAATAATAATAATATGTACATTTTGATTTTTTAAAAATGATAAGAGCCGCGAGTTAGCCACCTCTGTTATATGCCTATATTAGATATATTACACTTGATTTATCTATATTATATCGCGTAACACATTCGTAGCTAACTCACTCGTCGATTTCTACAAACACAGTTTCATACTTCCTAGTCATTACCATGTAAATATATGGGTGAGAGTTCGTATACATATATACTAAATCAATACACTACCTATAGGATTAGAATTAATTTAACACTATTACCCCCCTATCTTACAATACTTAATTTGGTCATTGGTCATTGGAAACTATCGATAATTGCTGTTTTTTAAGTTCATTCATTTTTATTATGAATAAATATTATATTATATTTATCTCTTTATATTAATTTAACATAATATTATATATTTAAAATTTAGAAATAAGATTATAATTAAAACCAAAATGTTTTTATTTATTACACAACTTACTCAAATGTAATATTGGACTATTAATTACCTATTTCTTAGAAGTTAAAATGATTTAAAAACAGGAATTAAATGAAAAAATTGTACTTCAATATTTTCAAGTACAAAATCATCAAACTTTTTATCATAATATTTTATCCTTGCATAATTGTATAACTTTTTTTTAGTATAATACGACTGTATTTAAATAAAAATTATTAATTAAATAATTGACTCAAATTGTAAACAATAGTATACATATTGTTAGAAAATTTTTCTTAGTAAGGAATAATTAACTAAACTATTTATTCAATTAAAATATAAAAGTTAATTTATTTTATACTATATTACTAGGAATTTTAATCAAAGAACAGATATTACGATTAAAAAAAACTTCTGGATAATAGACAGTATTCTGTAAACACACATTCATCCTGTTAAGGTATCAGCATTAATATAAATACTATAACCAATGCTATCAGTATATTAAAAAAATATTATTAGCTGCCGCATTTTTTGGTTATAAGTTTTAAAATTTAAAATACAATTGAAATAATACTTATTATTTTTTATTTAGTATTAGCTTAATATTAGTATTATTAACTAAGCCATTTATTATTGAAATTTTACGTTACACAAAATTTACGAACGCCAAAAAAAAAAAAAATTGTGTTTTATTATTTTAATGTGTGTAGATTTCATATATTATATTTTTGGTTATATACAACTATTTTTTCAATTTATAACATTTTCTTACACAATTCTATAGTGTTTAAGTGTGGATAAGAAAAAACATTTTGGTTTGTATACAATATAAACATAGTGATTTAAATTGGCTATTAGGAGGGTCTAGTATAACCAAGTTTAAAATATACGTTATGAGTGTATAATAAAATCGTTTCGGTTGTTATTTTTAGTTCAGTTCAACACTCACTGTTTAATTTATAAAATACATAACACATTAGTAATTTATTTGTTTTTCGTTTAAGTAATTACAATTTAATTCCACCAAAAAATATGAACAAGGGTTATAAAAATTATTTGTAAATTAAGTTTATTTTGCACATTATTTGCTTTTGTAATAAAATTGTATAAATATTCTATTGAGTGCGATTCGCCTAAGAAGAAGATGAGTATAAACAGTGTAATAGAAGAATCGATTGTGGTTTATAATTCAATTTTATTTCGTGAAAATATTAATACTCTACGTCTTTATAAAAACAATTTGTAATGATTGTAATGAGACTCTTAACCGATAGTTGTAGCCATATACTAATAACAATTATAATTTATGTAATGGTAAATTGAGGAAAAGAGAGTTGGTCGTAATTTTTTTTAATACTTATTCGAGGTTAAGTAGTTGGGAAAAGTTCAAGACGTTTATTTGTTAAAGGTTGCATGTCGAATAATAATTACGATTAATTTGGATGGCTTATTATTTTTATTTTAAGAAGTCAGATCGTTAAAAACAAACAAAACAAAAAAACACATCAAAGTTATCACGATCATTGGTGTCTTATAAATAACTAACAACGACGATAAAAATTCGAATAATAATGTTAAAAAAAAGAAAAAAAGTTTTTCAATTTATATTTGTTTTCAAATTGCCAAAATCCGTTGGCGCTTATCCAACTGTTCAACCACAATTCTTGGTTGGATAAATGAACAAAAACTATCTGCAGAGTTGCTCACATGCATATTAATTAATGCAAACATTATCATATTAGTATTTTTTTTCCAACTTCTAAAGTACTAAATGATGTCCTATAAGTTGTTTAAAATTTTCAATCAAACTTTGAGTACTCAAATTTTATAAACTTTTTACTCTAGTTGCTTTTTGATTTTTACTAGTTCTAACTAGTTCTTTATTTTACAAAATATAACTAATGAATCAACACAATTATGATTTTAATTATGTACAATTCTGTATAAAGTTGAGGCTTATTTGAGTAGCTTTATTGAGTAAAATTATTTAATTCAATGAACCGAGTTTTAATTTGATTATTGTGTTTATTAAGATATACATTGCAGACTTGAATAAAATCGTTAAGAACCTATTGACTTTTGAAATAATCAATTTGTAATTTGTATTCCGTTTTACTGATAAAAGTTGGTTTATTTTAAAATGTTCATAAATAAATAAACTGATGAGTCTTAATTTTTATGATTTGTTTTGTGATTTATTTTGGAAATTGATATATTTAAATTATGTTGTAAAATGTACTTAAAATAATTTAACGTGTTATTGTATAGTTTTGCATATTCCTAGAACTTACAAATCCACTTAATATTATTTCCTGAGTGTATCCTTAAAAGTTTTAACTTCGTATTTATATTATTTTTGAAACTTAAATGAGTTTTCTTATTATTTTCTTTTAGTTTACGCATTATTAAACTTTTACTTTTCGTTTGAGAATATATTCTGCTTTTAGTATAAACTTAGAAAATACAATATAATATAATATAATATACATACCTACACATATTTTTAGTGAAATATGTGTAATAGAGTAAAGCCGGTTTGTTTATTTTATTTAGGCTTTATATATTTTCATTTAAATTTAGAAAAAAAATTAAGGTTTATTTAGAAATCTAAAGTTAAGTTTTTCAAAATATTATTAATTTGTTGTAAAAAGTTTGTTAGTACTCTTTTAGGTTTTTATAATCAGTTCAGAATACATGACCCACGCATTCATTCTATCCTTACAGTTCGTTACCTCACTAATCCAAGCGGTTGTTATAAGCAGTAAACAATAATTATATAAACTATAAAGTGATTAATTACTATTAATTAATTATTTTTGTTATTTTTTTATAATATAATACTTCAAAGTATTTTGTTATCATAGTTACCAATATGTTGCAAGTAATAATTATATGTTAGCTATTTTTTTTTAATATAGTTAACTATAGTCTGTATTATAGATCTTACTAAATTCATGGACAATTGTAATAAACCAAGAATTAAAAATAATTGCAAAATATTCTTTTTTTTTATATAAATTTTTAAATTCCCATGGGAGAGTACTTATAAATATTTTTTGTTTGAATAAAATCATTATAAATAGGTACTTGTAATTATAAATAATCTGGTTGTAGCGATTTTGCATATTTAAACTAATAACAAGAAACAACTATAATTTAGTCGAAATAATAATAATAATAATTTAGTTGCGATTTGGTCTATTAAATTTAAAAGAACTTAATTGTTTTCAACAACTATGTACTTAAATAATAAAATGTTTAATATAAAAGTTAAATATTAAGCTATGATGTGTTTCGAGTGACTTTTGAGAACTCATTACGATTTACAAATACTGTAAGTCTGTAAATTGCCCGTATCATCTATGACTATAATATTATGTTAAATACCGCGTTTCTGGATGTTTGTTTGGGAGTGTCCATAATAATAATATTATTATAATATATTTATATACCTATAGGTACACTCAAACACACACACACACACACACACATACATATATAATAAATATATTATATAGATTCACAGTACGTAAAACCTTTGGGAATTTAATATGTTTCGGAACTTGATTTCGGAAATTATTTACGTATAAATAGGTTGTACGATGTGGGTTATCGATGATGGAAATCCCTTTGACCCAACCGAGTTTGCAATCTACCTTAAAATTTCATACCATCCTTTGGTCGACCAATATCGAAATCGTTTTACAGTGAGATCCACAAAGTGAATTAAAATCTTAACGAGAACCTATCAATTCTGAACCAAACATTAAAATAAATAAATATACGACGTTGCTGGGACAATATAATATAATATATTTATAGTACCCACAAGAAGATTGAAACATTTTACTAACAACCTCGTCAATACGTCCTGTTGGCTGTTCTATACAGCTACTTGAAAAAAAAATGTATGAAACATGGATATGTTTACTAATTTAATATGTTGATATGTTTATTTTTTACTCCGGGACTATAAATATTATGTATAGTCTTGGATTAACTGTTACATAATATATCAACTATTTAATTCACATATTATTTATTATAATTAATTAAAATAATTTGTTAAGTAACTAATTTTTAGATTTTGTTTAGAGTGGTAAATGTATTGATTTTACAATGATGGGTGTGTGTATTTTTTTGTGTACAAGTATACAATAAGTTGACGATAAGATGTCAATTTTCAACTTTGAGGATCTTTTTAGATACAAATTTGGAACTAGTTTGTACTTTAAAGAAGTCAATTTTTATAATCCAGTAAAACAAACAATAAATTAAAGAAAAACTCGAATTTTTACGTTCAACCAGATTTTGATTAAATTGATTTCTCTATTTTCTAATAACTTAAAATTCAAAAACTAACTACAATTTCTTAAAATTAGTATCATTCGTGTATATAAATATATAATATATTAAAATGTTCTATGTATGTTAAGGTTTTTAAAATATTTTGACTTTTTTGAGCTATTTATAAACAAATTAAATTTTCGATTTTCTTAGTATTTTTTTTAAATGACAATAAAAATGTAAAAATGTTTGAAAATTTACACTCGTGATACTTGTTTATAAGTACTTAAATTTAATATTTTGATAAAATTTGTAAATCTCTTAAAAAAATAAAATTATTTTGTAGTTAGGTTTTTGTTTTAAGTTTGTAGTAAGTAATTATTATTTTACAATCATTTTAATATAAAAGTTGAACGATTAATAAAATTCAAAAATTCAGAAATATTTCAATCAGGAATTAATTAATACTCCTCTTTACATATACAATTTTACACTATACATTCAGATCTAAAATTAAAAAGAGAATTAAAGATTACTAAGATCTCACAACTGATTTATTTTAACATAATGTCTATTTATATTATGAATCTATTTTGACTGCTGTTATATGGTGTTTACAGAAAGATGTTATTACATTTTTAGTTAGATAAGTTGATATAATATGATAATGTAAATGTTTATTATTATAGTAATTAAATACTAAATTATCCAAGATAAAATTATATCAACCTACTGTAATACTAAAAGTGAAAATAAATGGCTTTAATAGCTATACCAAATGAAAAAAAAAACATATCACAAAATTTACTTAGTTTACACTATGTAATACATTTGTTCAAAATCGATTTATATAAACAATCATAAATCATTGAATTTAAATTAAACACACCTATAATAGTGATCCACTCGATACTAATATATAGCGGAGAGGTACTATCTTGTCTACCTTTTATTTTTTTTATAATTTTTATTTTAAAAAACTATTTTATTAAAATATTATATTCATATAAGATATTATTATTTATTATGAATGTTGTTCTTTATACATGTCAATAACATTTTCGTAGTAAGCTGAGTTACATTTTATAATAAGGTAATTATTATTTGTACTGTCTGATTTAAGATTAAGTTTATTTAAATCAACAACTATATTATTATGTATTTTGCACACGAGCCAACTAAGTTGTTCATCACACTAACTTATATAAAGACAGTAGATATATTATTTTAAATGTTAATCATTGTTAACGTCAATATTTCATATCGACTATACAACCAATCGTAACATTTCTTGTGCATCTTAGGTTTGCAACGTGCTTTAATTAAAATGTATATCACAGTTTATTACTATCAATGTGATGTTTTAATGCTTACATTGCCGTTATAATAATAGTATGTTATCAATACGAATTATAGTATTTATCATCAGACTGATGCCTTAGTCGTATTTAAGTTAATCGTTTCAAAGTTTAAAATAATATTTTACAATGTCGTCAAAATTGAATCATCGATAATTTTGTGCTAAATTTAATTACATACAAACATATTATAATACCATATTATTTAAATAAATTGTACAATACATTTAGATTCCAGTTCTCACAAAGATAGTTTAAGAAGTTTGGTTATAGTGTTATATTAAATTGTGTCAGTTATTTTGTCAGTGCAAATTAATAATTATATATTATTATTACAGTGAAATGAGACAATTAAAATATTCAACTTTTAATTAGGTAAGTTTTATAATATAATAATAATAATAATATATTATGTATTGATATTTTTAATTATTCAAAATAACGAATAAAAAGTTTTGCACTTTAAAACTCTGGTACCTGTACCTATTATTAATTATTGTTATAAAAAAGTAATATTACAATTTTTAATATTAAAATATTATAAAAAGCTACAGTATTGAATATATTGTTAAAAATTGTTTTAATCAATCTATTTTTTTTTTTTTTTAGAAGTAAAAACTATAGTATTTTGTTGTTTATCAGAATTTGCATTTTCTTATATTTTCTTTAACAGTAAAAAAAAAACTACAAAAGTAAAACTACTTTCAAACCATTCGTTCGACAGTTGTAAATAATGAAAAGAAAAACAAACAAGTTCGCCTGTATTTTACTACTCTCTGATTAAAAAAAACTTTTTTGGTACCTGTATCGGCTATATCTACTACATACATTTTTGAGGTGTGAAAATATGGATTACGTTTTTATGAATGAAACTCACTTTGACAAAAAAAAAAAAAAAAAAAAAATCAATCAACATACAAAATTGATTGAAAACATTTGATCGAACTTCACGGGATAAGTTTTGTAAATTTACATATAATTTTATGTAAATTATTTAAAGTTTTGGATTTTTAAAGGTATTGTATTCATTTATATTGCAAATATATTCAAGACGGATTGTGGAAAACGGCTAACTACGGCGCATTGTTCAATTTACTAAATAAATAAAACAAAATAACTAAATTAGGTCGACTTTAATTCGTTCAATATGAAATATATCCAAATCTATGTTATGTTTATAAATGCTTTTAGTTATTTATTATTAAGAAAAAGTGATATTTATAACGGTTGTGTGGATGCTTTTGTAACTGGTACGTCTTTAAATGTCTACGGGTCCTTCGGAAAGGAAACACGGCGCATAGCTCCAAATATACTGTATAAAAGGTACACAAATTGTTTTTGTTTCGTCGTTGAAGTTGCGGTTCGATTTGGAAAATGATAATATAAATAAAAAAGGCAATAGATTTACAAAATGAAAAAAAATCTTGGTTTATCTGCAAATAAAGTTATCTAACGATTCAACTACGACATTCGACCATGCAATGTCTTTATTTTAAATCTGATCTACGTAAGGAATCAAACATTAAAAAAATAACAAATATTTAATGTTAATGAATATTTATGTGAGTATCACATATTTATATAACACTTCTCGTTATAATAAATTATAACCTGAGAGTATGAGGCATCGCTTAAAAAAAATTACCCTTATCATCGTTCGCTCCATCTTCAAGCTGGCTTTGAATGTAAGTGTCTATAGGTACCAATAATATATACAAAGTTTTGAAATTTTTGGATTTGAACGAATTCATAGGCACACCACTGACTTCAAAAACAACGGGCACTTTTGACATTATTCTTGATCATTTTATTATTTATATAATATAATGACAATGATAATGTTCGTGATTGACTGTACAATCATGTTATCTGTGGTTTTAATATTATGCGTAGTCCAGTGAGTTAACATTGGAAAATACATAAAATATAATAAATTGGTAATGGAAATTGAATAGGTACTAGTTTTTATCGTATGATTATAATGATTCATGTATTTAAAATTGAAAACATAAATGAAATAAATAAATTCATTTTTTTAAATAAATATTAGTACGTACGTACTAGGTATTATCAATGGTACCTAATTAAAAAAATATATATAAACACACATTTATTTTATACCAACCCACTTTTTTTTTATTTATTATTTTAATAGGATTTCAACCGCATATATTAGTTATTATGTTTTCAAAACAATTATTATTAGTGCTTAATCCTTTTGAATGCATTATTTCAGCTTGATAAATTATCAACAATTATAATAAATATAATAATTACGTTTTTTCCTATTTACTCTGTATTATAGTGTTATACTCTTACAGTCGTACATTATACCTACGGTCATAATGTGCATCACGTGTTACTATATACTTACTACTTAGGTATATAAGTTATATTACGTATAGATTGTATTGTTTATGTGAATTTTGACGCCTATACCACAATTCGAGCATAAAGTCAAAATTTTTTTCATTGATTATAGCAATCACGTCAACGGTAATGAAAATTAAACAAATAGAAACATTGTACACAGTTCTTCCCGAGGACATTTTTATTCCGCTATTCACGGTCGTATCAATATTACCGATTTGTCGTTCAAGTTTTCCGTCCGGCAGTGGAGAAATGCGCTCTGTCCAATCGTAGTCGTGATGTTGCGGGGCACGTAGTAATCGAAAAACGGGTACAGCTGGTCGGTACCGTTCCCGGGGGTGGAGGACGTGCGGTCGGCCTGATGCAGGGCCGACGGCGGCGTCGAAGACGGTGGCGGTCTCTGCGTGTATGTCGCCAGTTTGCCTGTAAAAAGACACACTCGGTTAGAGAATAGTATATGTGTCAGCGGAGGAAATTGTGGTGGAAATGATTGGTAGAGGTGTTGGTGGTGTAGGGTATTACAGGCAGAGGTAGGCGTAGAGCAGATGCGTTATTAATCATTCATTATAATATGATATATATATATATATACACAATACACGTGTATGTGTGCTCGGTCGGTTCCATTTGTTAGAAATGAAGAGCGTGACAGCAGCGGCGTGATCGGCGTAACAGGTACGACGTGCGTAAAAGTCGTCGGAAAGCGTTTCTCGGGCGACGACTGGTAGGACGGATGGATGGATGGATGGATGGAAGTATAGCGGGTCGCGAGAGTACGGATTTATTATTGTTATTAAACCCGCTCGGTGACATGAAAAAAAAAAAGGCGACAAAACGCTTCTATAACACTACGCATTCACAGGGGGCCGTTCCGCGAGAAATGATAAATGCGCTCTTACGCGAGTCGCGCCCCCCAAGACGTTGGTCTCTCTCTACCGTACCCAGTCGGCGATATCGAGAAAGGGTGTTTTTGACGTGTGTACATTGCAGTGTGCGCCACGCCGACCGAGACGTTTTCGCCGAGTAATTGTCGTTGTCGTCGTCAGCGTACAAGAGTGGCGATAATAACTATACCTATATACACAGGTACGCAGCCGTAGGTACACAGCGGGGATGTTCAGTGTCGAGTGGCGGTAAGAGTGGAAAGGGCGTGAAAACATAATCAAATAAAATAGTCGGGTTCATTGTTGTATAAATACTGTGTGTCGACAATGATTTGAACGTATAGAGCGTTTTGGGGAAACGATAAAAATTTCTAAAACAAATATGAAGAATTTTCGTAATTTCTACGCTTGCATTGTATCATTATATTCCTATTATTATTTCATACAAAAAAGTGTTGTTAATTCTTATAAAATATGTATTTTTAACGATCACGATAAGTCTTTAAAACGCAACGATTTAGCCATTACAATACATGTTATTAATAACTAAACAATTAAATTTATATTAGGTATTATTATTTTTTGATTCGATAAAAGCGAGAGTAAAGTTGGAGCCTAAGACTATAGTACCTAACTCAATTATATTTTTTAAATTTCAACAGGACGATACTATCGGTTGTGGACAATTGTGGGCTACCAATAATTCGATTGTAAAAAGTAATTAATATAAAAAAAAAAGCTATTCAATATAATTTTATCCTGCAAATATCTGACCGATTTCGATTCAAATAAATATATATTAAAAGAGGTACAAATACCATACGCTATAATTTTGGCATTACAAAATATATTAAATTATACATATCTTGAAATTTTTTTTATATATATATATACTTATTGTAGGCCTGAAATTATATTTAATTATTACGGAGACGAAATAGTTGAATAATTGAATACTCTTACCGAAATAGAGTGAGCGACCCATAGATTTTAATTCTATCGAATTCATAAAATTATTAACTACACCTTTGTTTCTTACTGGCGCATAGACAAAGCGTCACAAAAGTCTTGCTTTTATTGGTTCGTGACCTTCTCGAATGCGCATTCTCTGTACTCGCATTTATATACATGGTACGTGCGTGAATTAATCGTTAAATAGTGCACCGCAGCAGGCATTCGAATAATCCGATCACCACCTTGCGAACTTCGCACCGCCATTCTAAGAAAGGGTTTCTAGGTTGACAATGCGGTCGCAACAGGTCTCGAAATGTATTAATATATAATACCTATGTACTGTATCCATATTATAATATTATATGGTTTGCAGATTATATTATAATTTTGTCGTGTGGCGCGTAGAATGAATTGACGCAAATGACGGGCGAAACGGCGTATCCTGGAACTAGAATGTAGATAGTAATAATATACAATGTTATAAAACTATTCCGACGGATCGAAGTTATTCGAACGAGATGGTCACCGTCACATAATATAACGATAGGTTTTCGGGCGATTGAATACGAATGGTGGTGTTATATTTGAGAACGACGATTCGAAAAACGATTCTGAGCTCGATTATACCAGGATATAGACGCGATTTCGTTGTAATCGGTCATTCGCTCGCTCGCATCGTTCCGAACTTTTTATTTCAATGGTTACCCATTTTTTTTTTTTATGTTACTTTAAATTTTTTCAGTAATAGATATAGTTTTATATATAGGTGATTTTTTGCCGAGAGTAGCACACCATGAGTTTAGTGTTTCTGATTTGATTATACTAATAATAGTGATTACCTAGGTAGTTATAGTGTAATATCGTTGGAAAATATGGTAAAAAAAAAATAATAAGAAATAGATATAATAATAATTATGAAATATGGGTAGGACGTTTTAGCCGGTTTGAAGTCAATAAAATCGACCGAAATCAAGTGAGATATAATATCCGATAGGGTGTCTACTCGAGTAGACAGAGTGCCGTTTACCTGGTCTATTTGGTTTAGTCAAATATTATAATGTATTGAAATATAACGTTTATCGAATCAATCAAATTCTCTCTGCATATATTAGGTTATATTACCTTTGTTTACATTTGATATGAATAATCATCAGTATTGATTGTGTTATACTATCACAACATGTTTAAATAATATTTGAACTGCTTAAATAGTATAATATATATAATTAATAGTATAGGCAAGTGCTGTCTGTTAAAAAAAAAAAAAAAATGAATAAATAATTTTTCTAAGATTTATCAAACTGTATCATTATTATTATAATAACATTATACGATATATTTATAACTTATAAGTGATAGATATAATGTTAAATGTACTTTTTAAGCATAATTATAATCACTAATATTATTATAAAATTTTTTTTTTCTTACAAAACATTAAACGTTTCTATTACTTGTTTCGATATTCCCGCCTTATACATATTTATGGGAGTTTAAAAGATGAAATGTAATTTATTTTACACTAAAATCTTTATTTTTTTTTCTTGTCAAATCGTTTGTAAAATCAGATAGTTTATATTCTTTTAATTTTCATTTATTGTTTAGTTCAATTATATAAGACGTTAATTCGTTAAAATTTTC
Organism: Aphis craccivora; assembly: GCA_009835225.1. Taxonomy (NCBI): domain Eukaryota; kingdom Metazoa; phylum Arthropoda; class Insecta; order Hemiptera; family Aphididae; genus Aphis; species Aphis craccivora. The sequence goes on along the minus strand of VUJU01000589.1, from coordinate 51,891 downwards.
AAAATAACAGTCTGGTGAAAATTCAATTGAGAATATTGATCTTGAAAGTCTGCTGGTAAATAAATAAAAGAAACAGACAAATAAGAAGCAAGAAAAACCAAAAAAATTGGATCAACTCCAGGCTATATAACTGTTTCGAAGTAAATACCACGGGAGTCGAATGACACAGTGTTCTTTGGTAGAAAATATTTCAATATTTCTATAGAACACTACATGGTTATTATTTTTTCACATATATATTATATACCAGTCTTCTTTGATAATTGGACTTATGTAAATACATACGATGTTCGTTATAATAGTTATTCAGTGTAGTAGCGATAATAGCATTACATTTAAAATTTTCAAGATCATTATATTTTATTATATTTCAAATACAATATTAGTGTCTAATATTAATATTATGTTACTATAGGAAAATAAGTATATTAAACTCGAATCGATAGTTTATGTACTTATAAATAATATAAAATTGTTATATGTTTAAAACACGTTGGGCGATATCGTATAGACTTTATGTTTTGTACAGTTTCACGATTGTAGGTAATAAGTTCATAAATATGGATTGTAAAATAGCAAATGGTGCTAAAAAAAGGGGTCATTTTCGTCCCTAGCCATAAATTATCCTAGAAATTTGTTCCTAGTGACTTTCCACAGTTTCGCAAACGGCCGATCGGACAAAAACTTATTTTTCAAGCACATAAATATTATACAGACAAAAGCGAGTCTGAGGGGTACAAAATGCTTTCGAAAAGTTTGTCCCCATGGACCTTTGGGTTTATCACGGCATTCGATCGATTATCATGAACCCAATGTTGAGGTTTCCTCTCTGCTTATTTTTAGGCTGGCAAATTATTTGTTCACTTTATAAATTTACAACGTAGAACAATTAATTATAAAAGTTATCGAGAAAGAGTATTCTTTGAGTTAGCCCGATACATAGTGTTGGAATTGAAAAATTTTCTTCATCTCCTTAGCCAGCGGAAAGAGAGTAGAAAATTGAAAGAGGGACGTGAGGAGGTATATACAAGTAAAATTAAAGCAAGTTTCTCGTCAGTCGTTTGGGTCAACAAATGGAAAAACTTTTTTCAGACCAAATTAACGACATAGAATGGAAAAAATGATAATATATAATATATTAAAATTGTATCACAGTCATGGGAAAAATGAGGAAAATAGTTTATAAATCTTCCACCGAGGTGTTTCATTATATATAACGGTGGATGCAATACTCTTTCACAAAAACTAATTTACTTATATTATATACTTGGCTGACGGATTAGACGAACGGTGAATACATTTTTTTTTTTAGAGTTGTACGATTAACTTTTGTTGAATTCGAGATAACCTTAATAAAGATATACTCATATTTTCTGAAAGCTATAAGGAAAAGTGAAAAAAAAAACGTAACAAATTTAAATTGTTATTGAAGTAGAACCATTCAAATTTTTTGATTGCAACGAATTTCCATTTTCAATTTACCAACGAATGGCCTAACGTAGCTATAGGGTATGAGCGGAGAAAAAGTTTCCTCAGTTTTGTTGATTGCACTCCCGAGACCTGTGAACTGATCAACGTTTTCACATCCATTTAGGGTATTGACGGATATTACCCTGTGCTAATTCTTGACCAAACTACCGTTAACCAAGTGTATTTAAACATACACTTCAATCATGATTAACCTATAATAATTTAGTTTATGCGTGTGTGGTGATCATGTATTAATATTAAAAAAAAACCCTTTTTATATTTGTTCTAATAGTGAATATACTCCCAAGCCACTCTGATTAATTTAATAACAATTAAAAATAATTAAGTCGGTAAAATTTATATAAAATAAATAGTTAACGATTTATTATGTTATAGGTTTATGTATGGTAAATCCATCTATAATCCATCCATATATATGGTAATTTTATATTAAATAATTTTACCTCTGCATTTTAATGTCGTAAAAAATACGTTTGACTATTAATGCGTAGTGCGTTAAATAAAATATTTAATTACAGACAAAATAATAAAAACATTTATAGAATATTTTAAAAACAAACATGAATTACTCTCGAATATCAATGTAAAAAACGTTGATAAATTTAAATTCCTAAGCGTTTCAATAAACATAAAATGAAAACACACTCATAAACACTATATTTATTAAATCAATATTTTTGAAACTTTTTAGTTTACAAACATTGTTTCTATTGCGCTATCGAATCTAGAATTACACGTTAAAACACAATAAAAAAATTATTTTTTCTGTTGGTCAAGACTTTTTTAAAACAAATAAAATGTATTAAACAGTATTATTAGATTAAAGTATGTACCAAAAGTCTAAACTTACTTATAAATATATACATTTACAATACGTTTACAAAATGTAACTACCCCAAACAATTGAAAATTTAGACAGTAATGGGATTTAAATTGCTTGTTTTATGTCATTTATCGACCAACGTGTAAAAATATTACAAGAAAAAAGCTAATTAATATTTATTTGTTATTTGGGTTCTAATTGGTTTGTTTATTTAGTTACATAATTGCAGCATTTTTGCATTGTAAATATCTAAAATAACTATATTTGTAAGTTACACAGTTTTCAACTGTAATTTATGATCATTCCCTAAGATATATGTTGTTGTATCTCGTCTTCATAATAATATAATACCTATTACAACAAACTATTTTTATAAGGAGATGTAATATAATTTTTACTGATCAATGAGTAATGAACTTGAATAACAATGTTTGAATATTTCCAATGATGACAATATTGAAGCGTAGATGATCTTTCAATTAATATATGGAAATTAGTTATACATTATTTTGTGAATTTTTGAAAATATTAATAAAGATTAAATATAGTTAATTGCTGTATTAAAATAATATACATTTTGAAGGTCTGAATTCACAATTGTGTTGATTTGAAATTTTATTCTTCATTTTACATTTTTTAAATTTATAACTAATAAAAATAATGTTTATACTTATATGTAAACTTGGGTCATAATGTAGAATAAATTAATAATGAAGATCCTTCAAGAAAATATAAATGTATTCAAAAAATATGACCACCGGATTTAATTAAAACTTATTTATTTACGTAGAGGTGTAGTTAATTATTGTTACTAACTAGATATGAAGTTGATGTGAGTAACATAATAATTGCAACACAATTTGTATAGTATTATTTAGTATAAATTTAAATAGTTTTATTGACGAGATATTATTTATTAATCAGTGTGTACAATAATAAGTGTAAGTTAAACATTTTTGATTGTTCATTATTTAATGAAATAATATTGTAATATATCTCAATGATAATATATAAATAATTTGGACATTTTATTAGATTTATTTTAAAATGATAAAATTATTATAATATACAGTTGTATTGTTTCCGAGGCAAGTACACACAACTATATTGACTACCGATGTTCACGTCGGCATACATTTAGTTATAACATGTCCAATGATAATATTATACAGACTTTGTAGTGGTATTGTACTAAGCGACAAAATAATTTATTTTACTAGGTAATAGGTATCTCTACAAACTCAATACGACTCATTGGTTATAATTGGAATAGAAAGGTCTTGTGTTTAATTCAGTTTATCATAATGTTATTATAGAACATAGTAGTACCTAATGAACAACAATAAATATTTTATGGAACGAGTGCAAATATAATATCAAATACATGGATACAATTTATCTTCTGTTAAATAATTGTTATATTACAACTACACCATGATACAATATGAGTTCAAAAAACTTAAAAATGTTTTCAGTACTTAATAATAATAGTAATATGACGAAAATTAAATGTTTACACTTTACAGCAGGTGTGCTGTACATTTTATAGACGTTATTTTCTCAAAGAGTATTCGTCTACCATAAATAAAGTTATGTTTTTTTTCCTCATCATGCAAAAAATCTATAAACCTGAAATGTCATAGTTTACTAAATAAAAAAAAATTAGCAATAACAGTTTTATAGCGAAACTGGAACTCTTTTACGCTTGAGTTTTACTAAATAAAATACTTTACTAACATTTTGTGTATGCATTCATAATAAAAAAAAAAGTATTTTTAAATTAAATTTAAACTAACTCAAAAATGGTACAAAATTATGTTAAATTATAATGAAAACACTAATATAGTATTATTATTATTATTTTCAAAAATAAAAAGTTTATTTTAATTGGTTTTATTCAACTATACGGTATTTATACTGAAAATGCAATTTTTGAAAATGTCATTTAGTTCTTTCAAACTTTTTTTATTTATAATACATTAAAATTAATTTACCCTATAATCAAAGCTTCTGTTTGGGTAAATAAGTTATTATAATATTTAAAAAAATAAAAAATGTATAATAATTAGGTAATAAATATATATAAATTTCCATAACATAATAAATGAAAACAAAAATATACTTCAAGTTCGTTTATCAACCATTGTACAATAGAATTTTTTTCAAAAACATAATAATATAATTCAATTTTTTATTTACATTACAGAAAATTTTTTTTTCAATATTGACATTGAATTAAAATAATTTAGACTTAAATAATCTAGATAATGTTTTCAAAACTATTTTGTTGTATAATTAACTTGAACATCATAAACTCTACTTTCCCATTTTACAATAGGTATGTAAACATTTAATTTAGCAATCATAAAAATTAAACAATATATTACGTATTTTACAAGAGTTCATGACAGTATTATATTGTCAACCAGCACATCAGAATTTTTTATTTAGAATGCAGCAAATATACTTTTGTTTATGTTTAATGCCAATTTTAGTCTCAAAAACTTTTCAAAAACATGTTAGTACCTATTTTCCACCTTGCATCGTATGCGTACTTACACATGTGTTTAAAGTAAATTGTATTTTGTACATGTTTATACAATATACCTACATACATATTGACGCATGTAAGAAAACAATAATGATTACAAAGTCCTATTAAACTGTCAACGACAACAACTTTGTCGGGTTAGGCGATACTTTACCATTAGTAGTTAAATGTTTTCAAGAAATAGTACACATTTTTTATTCAGAGCTGTTCGTAATCAAATTTAGATTCAGAACGGAGAACGCAATATACTGTAGGTGAAGGTTTCAGTGTTAAGTTATTAGTTTTCTTTTTTTTTTTAGTATTCCCACCAACACTTTTTCACAGAGCAGTCGTGCTCCAAAAGTTTCACATATCCCTACTATATAGGTTTAAAATTGGATACAGGTCGTAGGTTCAATACTAAAAGGTTCTAAATCAAGTTTTTTTTTTGTTCAAAGTGAACTTTTTCACATGAAATTAGGTTACATTAAAATGCGTATCTTAAAAACTCGGGACGAATTTTCCATTCTTAGTATGTAGCTACAAAACTGCAGACACGTGTTGTATTGATAAAAAAAAAAATGACGATGGAAATTACAGGAATAAATAGCATAATATTTTTTTTAATTTTAATTAAAATATATCTGGGTACCTAGATATCTAGGTAGTAGGTTTAAGATGATAGAACAAAACAATATTGAATATTTGGAATAAGAAGCCATCTCTTAGTGACATTCGACTGCAGAGAGTTGTTGGATTAACTGACTATATTCAAGTTATATGACTATATATATTTTATTTTTATATAAATTAGTTTCCTAACAAGTCACTGGAACAGTTCTTTTTTAGGTGACATCTGGGATTACCAGGTAAGGTGTGGGTGGACAAGTTTTTTATGAGTGGGTTTTTAGTGTGTTTGGAGACGGGTATGAAAGCTTTTGCAGATGCGTGTAGTTTCTTATATCACAATTTAAGGTGAAAAGTTATTAGATTGTGGAGTATAATTAGATATATATAGGGTGGAGCATTTGTTATATTCTTAAGGTAAATATTCTTGAGTTGTTGGATTTTGTTGGTGTTAGAGAATGTTGCAGTGGTGCCCCATAAGTGAAGACCAAGTAGTTATTTATTATTTTTTGATAAGAATAAAATAAATTATTTTTTAATTTTATAATGTAATACAAACCATCTATAATAATAATAATAATAATAATAGTAAAAAAATTTTACCAACCATTACCTATATAAATTTTAAAATTTAGCCAGTATTTCAACTTATAAATTAACCACGAAATAAAAGAAAAAATATTATTTTAAGCAGTCTAAAAGATATTAAATCATACGTTTTTTTTATAACAATTACATAATAATAAGATTCTACTTCACAGAGGTCATTTTTACAATTTTCCAACAACCTAAATACACTGTTTGGGTTTCGGATACTATTCCCGTGGGGCATGAAAACTTTTTACATTTATTTGAAACTTTTTAATAATCCTAAACTAGGAATTAATCTTGCCAATTATAAATTGTATATTCTATAGTTGTATGTTATTGATTTTTGGAAAAAAATTGAATTTTAAAAATAAAAAATTAAATTTAGGGTTAATTATAATCATAAAATATTAATATGATTTGTTATTAAATAATATAATATAAACTAAAAAATATCAAGATAAATTTGTTAAGTAAGTATTTATCAAATTCTTATAATTAATAGTCGCTTAATGATTTTATTAATCATTGAATCAAAGTTTATAATTTAAGGTTTTAATACTTATAAATATTATAATAAGTGTATAGTGTAAAATACTAGTATAATACGACAATACCTATATTATGTTTTCACAAAATCTTCATGAAATACCTCGAAAACACGAACTAGCAATATTGACGTATATTAAATTATAAAATATTCTCAAGGTTGAATGCTTACATTTAAATTTTATTAGAAAATACTACCCTTGTATATTTTGTCTTTGTGTCTTGTCTGTATATTTGGTTATACTCGCCGGTGCAACATACTGTACTCCAAAATATTAATAATTATAATAACATTATTAAATCGAATGGCCTATATATACGTTTTAATCCCGTAAAATAATAACAACAATACACCGCGAAAACACATTTTCCCCGCACGTTGTGAAGTATAAAAATCGTACTCGTTTTTCTTGTGGCATGCGATGAAATGTCGAGGATTGCTAATATTATTTGGATTTTTTGAATTTTCTAATATTATTATTAACTATTTACTGCACACAAAGTTTCAATAAAAAAAAAAAAAATAAAAATAAAAACTATCTACTATAATACCGCCTACTTGTTTATTCGATCTTACTGATAATAAAATACTTTTTATTGAGTGGCGCGAGTACATCATATATGAGCCTATGCTAATAATCGAGCGATACGTGTTTCTGCGAATTGTCTCCGTGTTATCGTGTACAGGTACAGTGTACACTACTGAACACCGCAAACGGATGTATTGTTTACTGCCGGAAATAGATGGATTACAGGCACCTATGGGCTGTACAACACGAACATATCGTGTTGACATTATCACGAGCAATATTGACAAGATCGACGATTAAGCGGGCTATGTACGAATGTTTGCTGACCGGCTTGGGTTTCGTATCTACTGTAACCGTATACCGCGTTATTAGACCACAGTACACTGTACGAGTGTCGTGACCACCGGTATAATTGTATACGGATCGTTACGATATGGACATGCAATTAACTTTCACGTATATATGATTAAACTGACCGCCGGTTGCGATGTCACGATGACGATGATCGCGTTACATACTTACACGTCGGTGGTGGCCCCGGAAGGGAATAGAGTGGCGATCGATATTCGTCGTTGAATATTATTATCGTCATAAATTGTTTTGAGACCAATGTGACGACTTAGCAACTGGTGTGTTCGTGTCGGTACCGTACTTTCCATTGACATTTTCCGAGAAATCACGGTCAGGCTAAGGTATACATCGAAATTCATTGGCGCATCCGGGAGGAAGGCTTTGCTGCTATAGCCCTCGAACGTTTTTTTATCATATTACTTTATATATTTTAGAGTTTATTGATATTTCAGAAATATATTACATTTATTTACTTTTTTTCAATTTATTATATATAGATTATTAGTTGTACAAAATACGATTTTTAATTGGCAACTGTCAATCGATTATTTCGCTAAAAATTGTTTTTAGATTTCTATGGGTAATATAGAAATTAGATCAATTGATCGTCAGATGTCGCTTTTGATCAACAACGCAACGACAATTTGTAATGATAATTACTACAGCTGTTGACTGTCGATGTCATGAAAGACTCATTTGGGCGAATGAACGGTTCAGTCTATTTTATTTTGCCATAGTGTATATTAAGTTTCAATATGTATTCTATAAGAATTCGATTTTTAGCTTGATAACCAAATATAATTTGTAGTTGACCTTTAATAAGCTCTCTGACGAGTTAAAAACGAACCAAATATCGCACAAAAAGTACTTTACTTAATTATTTAAGTAGGTATAAAACTAAAACTTTCAATAATCAATGATCCTCAACCACAAACAATATTGATCTTGACATCAACATCTAATACTGTTGGTAATTATGAACATTTTTTTTCTTATGACATAATATCTCTATATTTACCAATAAAAAATTCATGACAAAGAAAAAATGTAAGTCTTACAACATGTGTGGATCTTGAATAACAATTTAAATTTTCCTAATCAACAAATTGATAATCAAAAATAACCAAACACATTTGGTTAACTAATTAAATTCATAAATGGCTAATATATTTGAAAATTGGAGATAAGCCATCCAGTTAAGTTTGCGTTTCTATTATTTTCATCTTCTGATACATTCTGAGTCTGGTTATAGTTGTAAACTTATAACTAATCATTTGATATACTTATCAAAAAGGAGTTAAATAATTGGAAAAACGGCCTAGCAAAATTTGAAAACTCGGAAATTTAAATTATCATAAGAAAAGTAATTTAAAAGCTGTTCATGTTATGGATTTCATACCCGGAAAGATATTATCAATCGATAAACAAATTGACAAAGTTTATCACCAACTTTGTTAAGAAAATCAAGAAAACTTTAATTACTAATAAATACAATTATTTTGTATGGACACAAGCTATTTATAGGGAAAATTGAGATTATGAAAGTTTAACATTGAACATGAACCTGAGAGCAACGAAGGGAATATTCGATCATTGTTTAGAGCACTAATTGATTTTGGCAACACAAATTCTATACATAATTTAGCGACATGCGGGAAAAATTCCACATAATATATCAATTGGAATATTCAAAACCAAATTATAAATGCATGTAATGAAATTATTTTAACAAAACTTGAAAATTAAATTAAGGATTCTAATTGTTTTATCGTAATAGTGTAATTGTAAACGAAACGTCAGCTATTTTATCAATTGCATTTTTTATTTATTTGAACAATTCTAGTTTTGTGTAAGATATATTGAATCAATTGATATAAAAAAAATTTAAAAATTTATACAAGTAGAATCAACTACGAGTAAAACTTTAGCAGATGTACTTTTAATTACATTATAATCATTATATAAATATATATAGTATTAATATAAATTATTTACTAGGACAGGGGTACGACAAAGCTGCAGCGATGAGTGGTAAATTTCAATGTGTATAACAGAGAAATATCCAATCGCACTTTGTGTACATTGTGTTTCACAGCTTAAATTTAGTATTATTTAATGCTGTTGTATGTATAAAGAATAGTTTTGAGATTATAGAAAAAATATAAACGTCTTTGAGTATACCAAAACGCCAAATTAATATAAAAATCGTATTAAAATTTATATTCCTGATATTAATAAAACTGAATTCATCCAACTATTTACAACTAGATAAATTGAACAGCACGATTCAATAATAGCATTCAATTAATTTTTATTACTAGTAATACCAGCGTGGAAAAAAATTAATCATAATTCAATCCTAGGACTGCAAAGACTCATTATGGGGTGTATTTTTACTTTTAAATGGTGTTCGTCAATCTATATTTATAATTTCATTACTTTGTTCTGAAAAATTGTTATACTATTTAATACTTTAACAATAAATAAAATATTTTAAATCATCGATATAGATTTTTCTATTACAGTTGGACAAGTATAGAAATGAGTATCTATTTTCCATCAAAAAAGAATTAATGCCAAAAATAAATTTAAACAATTATTTTTGGAAGTACAACATTTTGCCACTAATTTAAACTTAACTATGTTTCTATCTAGGCACGTAGGATAACAAAACACCTTATTAAACTGTGAAAAATACCATCAGAAAATATTGAAGAATACTATAGACGTTCAATATTTATTCCGTGGATTGATTAATTTCTTAATAGTCTTTCTGATCGATTTTTAAAACACAAAACTCTACTTATAAGTTTTAAATGTCTTCTGCAACCCAAAGATAATCCGACAGATGAACAAATTTTAAGTTTTAAAATCTTTTCGAATTTTATGAAAAAAAAATAAGCCACAAAATAGTTTTTCTGTCGCAAAAGCAGAAGCTGAATCTTGGTATTAACAATTTAAAAACTGTTATTATATTTTACCATTGAATATAATATTAATAGTTTAAATCGAATCGTATCAAATATTTATCGGAAAAAGTATAGTTTTCAGTTATTCAACACCCATATAATAATATTTTTTTATAATCACTTTATAGTCAACAATACGCGTGTCGTATAAAAACACATAGAGATATATTAAGACGACATCTAATCAGTCGGTTAAATTCAAATGTTGGATAAAAGTACAGCACAATAAATATATTACAAATTTACTAACTACACAAGCCCAACGTCATTGTAAAGGTTACATGCCGCGGCCGTACTTAATGGTTATAAAAAATAAACTTGAAGCAAAAAGCATTTCCCTAGCCCCTCGAGAGTGCCACCCCGGGGGAAATTAACCACGCCTGTCCCAAATAAATACTATCTCGTGTAGGCGAAATCTTCAAAGTATTCCGCTAAAAAAACACTTTATGTAGACGGCGAGTGTGCGGTCAGATTGTATCACAGTTGAACTATTTGGGTATTTTTTTTGTCTAGTCCACGTGATACAGATTTTAGCGATTCATGAAGGTTGGAAAATTTCGGTCAGTTTAGTCAGTACAAACATGGCAGGATATGAATTTGTAACTCCTCAGCCATTTACACACAGGCAACGCCTATCTGAATTCCCGAACAATATATAAATTAATATTATAATTAGACACATTTCAGACGATCCGTAGCTTCAACACTAAAATTCATTATGTGCAGACGTACGGGTATATGGGTATATAGTGTTCAGATTTTATGACGCATTAAAATCAGTTATAAATTGTGTTTAAATAAGAAATAAAATACATAATCAACTTAATTTAAAGATCATTGATGTGAAATAAGAAACGGACAAATATATTCTCATTTTGAAGTTTTAAAAATCAACTATACTTTGTTATACTTTCTATATTACTTTAAAATATAACGAAAAGTATGTAGATCAGATGAAAGGAAAATCGTATTATAAATAATTATAGTAAGTTATAATAGAGTAAACATTGTTTTCATACATACAATTTTATATAGGTGGGTAATACAGTGTCATTATGATTTTAATAATAATTTTCTTTCAACAATTCACAGTCAAAAAAATCTCTATTTATATTAAGTAAATATTTAATTTGGGTATACTAGGAGTTCCCAAATAAGCCCTAGCATCGTTTATTTTTATTATTATTTTTTAAATAAATCTCTTTTTTAATTTTCATTCATAATCTCATACCTAAAAATTACAGTTTGCAGCAAACCGGATTACATATTTTTGCTGACCGAATATATGCGTATTATTTACTGGTCGTAAAAAGCCGGAGGGATTAAAAAAAAAAAAGGTTCTTATTAGCGTCGTTTTATTTCCAAGTTGAATAATAAATTAAAGTAAATGTAACTTCAACTATAACATTTTCATTCCTGTATAATACAATATATGAAATACGATGTTAATGTTTCTAAATAATAAATAAATCCTCATTGATATAACATTTATATTTACTAAACACTATGTAATTGAAAACTATACTAAGCAGCATAGTTATAAAGTTTGATATATAGTTTATATTTAAACATAGTATAATAAAATAACATAATATTAAAATACCAATATACAATAACTATAATACGAAATCTGAGAGAAAACAGAAACGATTCAAATTCGAAAATTATATTGTATCATTAAAATACGAATTTAAAGTATAGTGGTAATAAAAATAAAAATGTATTAACTTATTGAGATGAATTTAAGATTGTATATGTATATTGTATATATACAATATCATAAATAACTTTATATATACATAGAATATCTATACACAATAATGTTATTCCGTATTCGTCAATATAAGTGAAATCTGTCTAAACCAAACAAAAACATGTTTCAGTATAACGAAATGTCGAACACAACCGAATTTGGAGGTACTATTGTGTACTAAATGGTATCATAAAAATATTCGTTTTATTATGCCAAGGTTTTTACAGATAATTTGGTTTATAGTACTGTAAGCTACAGTGGCGTCAAACGTGCTAGATAAATATGAGAGATGGTCAAATATCTGTAGGAGGAGTTTATAGGGTGTCTAGCTAGTTGTAGGAATAAAATGGAAAAATGTCATTTAAAATTATTACTATGTTTTAGATTTTTAGTGAAAGAGACACTTTCTACATCGATACGGTTGAATGAAGAATCGATTTATTACGTTTTTAGGCTTATTTCATATGAATACTAAATATAATATTTTGTTGTATAATATAAAATATCAGAGTATATAATGCAGAGTGCTTTTTATGGGGTTAGTTATTATATATTAAACAAAAATAATTTTATTAAATCATCAAGAGATGTGTTAGACTTAAATAAATTATTGAACTGTTGTTTTCGTTGCAAGTTATGCATTTTAAGTAGACTATTTTTAAAAATAATTATTTAATCCAATATATTATGATATTATATTTTACCGACAGTACAATTTAATTTTAAGAAAAATGCTTTGTAATTAAAAATGATTGTGTTCGTAGTGTTAACTTTTCACTTTTATAATTTAGGCAAAGAAATTATTTGACTACATTAACTTGGTATTTTAATTTTATTTGAGATATCTACATATATATATAGACTATAATGTACAAGTTTAAATTTCATTAACTCGACTGGTCAGATCGTTCTAAGAAAACACTTAATATGATAAGCTGGGATTTAATCTGTAGATATCTTGGTGAGACTTAATTAACCTGAACAAATTTAATCAATAGTTTGTATTTATACAAGCAATAAAACTACTAATAAAAAAAAAAAAAAAAATGCATTAAATTTATCATGATTTAACCTAGTAGTTCCTAATTATTGATCATTACCATTCTATAGTATACAATAATTGAAATTTCTAACTCGCAATAATTGTAATATGTATATGAATATAGTTTTAAGTTTACTTAGTTGTGTCTGCCAATATATATGTGTAACTTCAATGTGATTTAGATACGTAAATTAAAAGAATTCGTACATAGTGCAAGTTGTACAAATATTTGAGGATTTTTCTATAAGTAAAATTATTTAAAAAAAAATATTATGGTCTAAAATGATTAAAATATAGTATAGTATTTATCTAATTATTGTGTAACACTCATGAGTGTAATAACGCGTATTATAATATAAATAATTATAACGAAAGTTATACATTATTATTAAATATATTAAATAATTGTAGTGAGTTTCTTGAATTCACCGCTGTCGAACAATATGCAATGACAAAAACTAGAAACAATTGTTTAGTTAATATGTTTAATGTATATTGTATATAAATAATTCATTTTTCCTATGCAACGTTATCATTAAAATTGAACAATAGGTATATAAATAGTTTTGTAAGTTAGAAATACAAACTGTATAGTGTATTTAGTATTTACCCATCAAAATTAAATGCGAGTTGTATCTCAAATGCCAATTTAGATAAAATTAAGTGTTGGGTCAAAAAGTTTATTTTAAACTAAATTGGCAACACATAGGATGTACTCCACTTGAAAACATATTATTGAGCTTGCAATTATTATCATTGACAAACAAATTATATATAAACGTTGAAGATAAAAGTTTTAACCAAATCGTATATAATATTATGTACGTTATATTAAGTGGAGCAATATTTATGATAAACATTTTTTTTTTTTAAAAGAAGCAAAACGTTTATAATAATTTGAATATATTGCTGATATTTAGTATTACGAATGATAACGTTTTAGTTTCACAAATAAATTGCTTTTAATGTACCTAATTGTATGATAAAAATTATAGTTATATCAGGTTTTTATATGTTTTTTATTACAAATTTTAGATTTTTTATTGAGTTAGCTGTTTAGTTATTAATTAATTTTAATATGGTCGTTATTGGTGCTCATATTATATTTTATAATAACCATGGCTGTATAATCAAAAAGATAACTCATAAATAATTGTAAGTGTACTCAAGTTTTGAAAAGTATCCTAACACTGCACAGTAAATCGAGCTCCGCTCATAAACATTTTTGTTATATGATAATTTATCATTTTTTTTAAAAATATGTATCGTTCGTTATAATAATATACCTATATCACATTAGCTTGTGCTTAGATGAACGAAACGAGACGAATGCACATCACTAATTTTGCCACCGTGTACTGGCCATTTTGTTTTGAACGTTCTTTATGTAATCAGTATTTTATGAATATTAAATATAATAAAATGTCAAAACACATTTATTTCAAACAACAATGCTTCTATCAAACCACCAATTGGTTTTATCACATCCATAAATTGTTATTTTTTACTGATGTGATTTGGATTTTTTTACGAATAATTAATTAAAAATATTCATTCCACTCGTAGTTTAATTATAGAAATTTATCGGTACAGTCGTACAGACTAAAATATATTAAAAAACTAAAAATATAATCTGTAGTCGTTACTATTAAATCGTTTTATCTGTAGTTTAGTCAAATGTTTTATAGGTTGACAATTTTGATTGTTAAGTGTTGTAGTTAAATACAATTTTTCAGAACGATGATAAGATAATTTTGTATAGATCTTTCTCTACAATCTATGCAAAATGTTCTAGCTGTATGTATAGTGTTCCGTTTATATGGTCGGAAGTAGAGAAACAATAGTTTCTATTGTTATTGTGTAGTTCGTACAAGCGAGGAAATTTAGAATAGGGATATTTTGGGTAGGTTCAAAATTTTGGGGCTGTATTCGTGTCCTTTTAAGTCAAACTGAGACAAAGTTTTCAGCTATTGCCTATTATATAGTTTGCTAATTGTTTAATTTGTTTTACAAGCCTAATTCAGTCATTCGGCCGCAACTGTTAAATTAAACATTTCAAACTATTTTATAGAAATGTAAGGATCATATGATAAATTGAAAAATATTTGTTTGCATGTTGGTTTAAAATCACATAATATATATTCAATATTAAGTAGGTATACAATTATATATGTTTACTAACATAATTTAAATATTTCAATTATATTTTTTTTTTGTGTGTGCTTTTGTAATAATAACAAATTATATCTATATTTTAACTTATAAAGTGATAAAAATAGCAAAAAAAAAAAAAACATTTTACCCTGTCAAAACACATGTTTATATAAAAATCGTAGTTTAAAAATTATATTAAGTATGACAGTGTTTGAAATTAAAACATTTGAATATTTAATATTAAAGCGTATACAATTTAATTGAGCCATTGAGGACTAATAATATTGTTTTCTATTAATGCGCAAAGCGTGCATGGAAATTAATTTTAATTCAATAAAACTAATACATCTAATAAGGACTAATTTTTAATTAACCAAGATGTATTTAACCAAGTATTATTTATATACTATATCTTCACACATTGTTAATAAATAGAATTTCATCAGTTGTACCTATTATTAAATAATTTAATGGCATTGTTTTTAACTAAAATACATTATTAAATTGACGATTTTTGAATAATGCAGTAATAAATTAGGTTATGGTATAAGATTAAATTAATAACAAAAGAAATTTCAACAGCACACATAGTTGCAATGTCTTGGATTGTATGTATCCTCTCTCTTAGACAGCTTGCTTTATGATCTGCCTATTAATGAATTAAAATTAATGATCTAAAATCCTCATCTTTGACTTAAACCAACTAATATGAAATCTGTCTTACATTAATCCGAAATAATACTGCGATTTTCTAAAATTAATCCCATTAATATCGTGGGATTTTCTGTGACTGAAAACTAATAAACCCATCTTTGGCTATCACAACGTTAACCTGATATTAATAATCCATCTGAAAACTTTATTATAAACTCGTTTTGAACTGAAGGGTTCAAAAATATTGTTAATTCACTTAATGGACATATTATGTTATATACTCGCTAATCCTAAGTACCCATTTGAATATAAAAAAACAACGTCCGTGTATAATAATATTATACAAGAATAGTTAATTCAAATGCGTCACTTTTATACTACTATCTAGTTTAGGTATACAAATTACGAGTAAATTAAAATCTTATTTTAATGACGGTTTAATGCCAATTAGAAAAATAAAATTGAAGTATCAAAATAAATTCCGTTAAATGTGGAACACGTGAATAAACATAAAAAAAATTTAATATTAAAATATTTAACCTTTTAAGTACAAACATATTTTAGTTTTTTTTTTTTAACTAAAAATAATTGTTCTGAACAGATGATGTCACTGGATGTTGGTATTTGTATTTTTATTTTAGAACTAAAACCCTATCTCACACATTAGAGACATAACTATTTACATGCATAACCATACGGAAACGTAAACGAAAGACTACACAATACATGAATAGTCATTGGAAAATGTGTAATGGAAAGTCATTTTTCTTATCGCGCGCTTTATTGATATATAATGAGCATGCACATACGAGTCGAATACACTTGCGCATTACACAGTATTCTATTATTATTTCACCCACGCTAATATAATATTATATTTATACACAACCAATAAGACGACAAAGTTTTTTAATATATTATTGAAGGCAAGTGGGCAAGCTAACCTAATCTCGGTTAGTTGGTAGATAATCATTTTACTTAGTTGAAAAATTGTTGCTATCAAACTTCGGTGTACATTCAAGTAGTTAGATTGTTTAAGATTAAAGCAAATTCAAAATGTTAATTTTTATCTATAAAACGGTTTAAAATATACTACTAAATTCTATTTGAATAACAATTAATTTTTTGGTCATATACTTCGATGTGCATGGTGCGTCCAACAATATAAAATATATTATATATTTGTGCATATATATAAAGAAAAAAAATATTTAAAACAGTTTATCCTTTTGACGAAAAAAATGAAAACTAAATTAAAATTATTGATTATTTTATATAATTTAAAAGAGCAAGAGCAATAATATTCGTCATAAACGTTTAAATATGTATGATATACATTTTGATTATGTTAATCCAGTTATTGAAAAAAAAAAATATAAATATATAAATAATTTGAATATCGCGGTTATTGCTGTTCGCGTCTTTATCGATCGGACTACACCTATATTCATAATATCACTATACAAGTGAACAAAAATGCACCTTCGATATGAGTTTCGATATAATTCGTTTATATATATACAGACCTCGCGCGCAATGATACAACTTACTATTGCAAATAATATAAGTGCGTATTATGTTAATTCTACCGGAAACTATACGACGGATGTTAAAACTTTGATTCAAATAGATTTGGTTTTATGTTATTTGTATATTATCATTATTTTATTTTTGTATTTTTGCGATATTTTAAATGAGAATTTTCCGCTTGACGTATCCGACAGTGTATTTTTTCCATAACTCTTAAAACCTAGTAACTTGCCCATCACCACCACCACCGCTACTACCCCCCCCCCATGACCGTCGCCACCACTACCGCCACTACCAGCTGCACACCACATTTCCCACATACACACTACAACTACCTCAGTACCTCCGCCACCGCTATGAGCACAACAACTACACACGTGACCCAAACTATACTGGCCGTCCTGTATATACGATGCCGAATAATAGCCACACACGCACACACGCTCGCGCACGTGGGGCGGCAACTTTAACGAGTGCCACAACGCGACCGGAATCCCTCCCGTCCGCCAAAAAGTTCTACTGCAATGATATACGACGTTAGTTGTTGGATATACGCGAAAACACTGCGGGTAATTTACAGCTCTGTACCGGGCGGTCCTCTTCTTCTTCATTTCTTCTTCTTCTTCTTCTACTTCTATACACCGTCTTCTACACACCGCTCGCAGGTCACCGACTATAGCCACCCCCGCTGCTTCTGTTACCGCGACTGTGGTTTTGACGTTTTCACGCAGTTCAACTTTTCACAACTCCATTAAATCAGTGTCCCTCCACTTTGTCCGAGAATTTTATACAGAACTCTTTGCCCCCGATTTCCCAAAACACGGCGACCACCGCCGTCCGACCCCCCCCCCCCGGGCCGACCGCAACAGCAGCCACTATACTCGATCGCAGTTCTCACATCCTGTCTCGCCGCCGCCGCCATAAAAACCTCTCCACCGCGAGCCAACACCGTTTTAAATTATTGTTATATGATTCACGTGTGCTAGGAGTTTAACAGGGTTTTATTTGGCCAACTGACGCCAAACTACACTACGTATCACGTATATAAACAATGCGCGAAGCTGCGGCGTATGTATAGCGATAAACTGTGAAAAAGTGGTCGGTGTGTCTGTTTTAGCTTTCGGTCACTAAAAATCCGTTTATTGTCGTCACGTCGAAACAGCGGAGTTGAAAAACATTTTATATTGTACCGAATATGTGTATATAATTTTATTGTAAAGTAATTTTAAGCTCGTTTAACACTTGAATTATGGACCGCATTATAGATTATATTCAATTTTATAATATTATATATAAATATTATATCCACATATTAGGTACGTTGTTAGAAAGACTTATACTATTTTTACTTAATAACTCACATCGATCTTTTTCTTTTCAATTATTTTTTTATTTTTTGTTTGACTTCTGTAATTGATTAATGGTTTTATATTATATACTTACAACTTTATTAAATCTAAGTAGGTATATATTATATATATATGAGCATCTGGTAGTTACATTAAAAGTTTTGAAAAAACACGGTAAATCGTTGAAATTTCTAACTGACTATATTGCTATAAATAAAACTTTGGTTTTGAAAACATTATTATTCAGATATTGTATACCTAAAACGGTTATTGGTTTTCGACTATAAAATTAAATTTTTGTCAGAGTTAATGTTTATGAGGATAACAATATTATCAATAACATTGTCAATGGTGTTTGAATATTAGTAGTACATATTATAATAGTCTAGACATCAAATATAAAACATACATATTTAATATTTTAATAAAACGATATAAAACTTGAATTATTTTAATTTAATTTAATAACAGTTTATTTCCACAGTTAAATTCCATAACAAATTTTCTATTACAAATTGTTAACTATTAAAGATTAAAGCAACTGATAAATGATTTATAATGATAGATAATAATAATATAATTGTTAATTTAAAGTCATATCAAGGAAATATATTTTTTTGAATTACAGTAAAACCTCATTAATACGGACTAATTGGGGATCTATTTTGTCTGAATTAAGAAAAGTCCGGATTAAACAAAATAACCAAAAATCGTAAATTATAAATTTAAAATTATTTTACCTTACAAATTTTAGTTTAAATAAATCTAACAACATTAAACCTAAAAAAAATAGTACATAATTGTATTGTAACCATTAAACATACTTACATATAGTATTAAGGAACACCTTCAAGCACCTTTCTAATATAAACTAGCGTGATTTATGTATTAAAAACGGCTGTCTGGGTTAAGCGAAGTCCAGACTAATGAGGTCCGGATTAATGAGGTTTTACTGTATTTAATATTAATATAGGTAGTAATTTTGACTGTAAAGCTTTATATTATTTATATCTACTACTTATTGTGTACATATAGGTACATAAAAAACACAAATCATTGTTGAATCAATACATGCATAGCACTTTTCAAAATTTAAAACAATTACGTAAATATTCAGTTAATAGAAGTTTGTATTTAATCATCTTTTTGAAAATATAAAACATTTTGATATTTTTTTGTGTGCGTATAAATATTTGTTATCACTAAATTAAATATTTGATAGCAAAATTAGTTTTTGTCGTATGGTGTTTGTAGTCCGTGAGTAGGCCCAAAGGCCTAGTTCGGACGACTAATTGACAGAATTTCTATTTGAGCACCCGTAGGTTTCTGCCATGCCCGGGGTGGGGGATGGCGGTCTCTCTCTCCAGACACCGTGGCTTGTCCGAAGAGAGGTGCCGCCCGTGACCGAAGTTCGAACCGGAGACGGTGTGCATCGCAACTGTCGCCTTAGAACGCTCAGCCACACCGCCCCCCAAATAAAAATTAGGATTGTGGAAGTATGGTTTAAAACGATAAACATGTAAAATAATATTTTTGGTTTTTCTTTACATTAAATAAATTATCTATTTTTTTAATGTAGGTAAGTTATGGTTAGATTGTTATAATAATAATATAAAAATTATATTCATTTTTAACTTCTGGTTTCTATGTATATATCTATTTCTGAAGAGTGATAAAGTGACTAAGGGTTTTCGAAAAAAGTAGCATTGGCTGCACTTATACATAGTAATCTGACTTGACGTGGATTTATTCCAAGAAAAATACTTAATTATTGTTGATGAGTTAGTTGAGTATTTATATTTAACATTTTTACATGGTAATTCATCAAGCATGTTAATCTCTAATTATTCATTTAATGTACATTTAATTAAATTCCGAAGAAAAATTGTACAAATTCAACGCATTTTCGGATCATAATATTTTCAATTACTTTGATATTTCATGCAATTTAAACATATAATGAAGTGCTAATAGATTAATATCGATTTTCATAATGAAGTTTAGGTACATCATTATTTAAAAGTAACCATTTATTTAAAATGTTATTTTCGTAAAGTTTATCTCCAGTAGATAGTTTAAAATCTTTTGAATCGATATCGGAAACTCATTACAATGTTCAATACTTAACATCTTTTGCTTATTAATTTACTCTAAAAAGTATGGTTCTTAATGTTCTTATAAGACAAAAATAAAAATAATTTCTTACAGACAGTTCAAACAGCTAAAATTGTAAGTGGTATTTGATAATATTATGGTTTTTGTAATTAAGAATTTGAAAATTCAAAATTCATCTGAACAAATTTATAACTAAATGAGGTAAACATACTTTGTATATCGGTATGACTTCCATTTGACGTTAAAAAATGTTTATAATATAAATATATAATACAGTTGGTGAAAAATTGCAATAATTGTACTTTAAATGTGGTTATTGTAAATTATAAATTTGAATTCCAAACCCTAAACAATCGATTATTTGTCCTTTCTAAATAACTAAATTCCTATAATAATATGTACATTCATGGATATTTTATAGGTTATTAAACAAATAAATAATAAATAGATAGTTGTGCCATAGATGTAATTTTATCGTACACACAATTTTGTTTTACTATTTTGATTAATTTAAAATGTATTATTTTCGTTATGTCACTGTATTTGTAATGAAATAATATTTGTAATTGTAATAGGTAGGTATTAAAAACTATCTAATTATTATCGAATTTATACATTTATTTTACGTTTTAAATTGAATAGATATAGATGTAAATACCACAAGAAATTCAATTTACATTAATTTATTACTATATCTAGCCAAATACCAATAAAATATTTCCTATTTTAATAAGATAAGCTCTCATGTGTATTATAAGTTAGCTTTTAACTTTTGAACGAGTAATAATTCTAGACTTTTTACGAATGTTGTTTTATTGGATATTGATTCAATGGATAAGTTACTTTTCAACTAAATAGAAATTGAATTATTTTTATCGAATTAGCAATCTTCATATACATTTACATAAGTTAATGAACCACAAGACAAGCCCAGCATGTACCATAATGTATCTGTATGCAGTGTGGATAATCTTTCTTTCTTTTTTTTTTTAGGAAATTTGTTTATGTATTGTTACAAAAATAAAATTGATTTTGTCAAAAACTGTTTTTTTCTTAAATATTCATGGTATTCGGTAATTTGTTTTCCCTAGATTATTTTTAAAACAACTTTTAAGAAATAAATTTTACTTTTGGTTTCTAAAAATACCAATTTATACAATATTTTTTTTAGACCAACATAATATTGTAGTCGCTCTTAAAGATTAACTGTTGTCTGTTACGTACATATACAAAAAAAAATTGCACACTGTAAAAGAAATATAACCATTGTTCCACTCAATTTAAAAAAAATAAACTGTCAACTTATTTATGACTATAATTTTATTTTATAAAATTATGACCTTAATAAAGGTTCATAAATATTAGTTTATACTCCATAAATATATTTAATTCATTGTAATAAACAAGTTAATATTTTGACGAATGACAATTTCTAAGAGCTATTTAGGTTATAGATTATTGTGATATTAAAAATTCATAAATTTCTCATCAAAAAATCTGTTTTTATAATATTTAAACTAACGTATTGTATTTAAATTAAAAAAGGAATTCTCACATTTCTAACATTCAGCCATGCTGAAGTTAATATAAATAATACAGTTTCATTAATATTATTATCTCTGGGCTCATCAATTATGAACTGTGATGTGGTAAAATGGAATACATATTATAACACATATTACATTGTGTTCTCATCTAGAAACTTGGTAATCAGTTTTGTTAAATTACGTAATAATTTAAGTACGTATTAATTTGAAGGTCCGTAGGGTTTTTAAACTAACGTAGTATTATGTAAACGATGTTATACATATTTACAACAATGTTCTTACAACCCGTATATATGTAAGTGAACATAAAATGTTAACCTAATACTGAAAATATTATATTATTTTTTCTAAGGTTTAAAATAATTTAGGGTTATTAGTTTTGCTGTTCAATATTAAAGTTATAATGTGTAAAAAATAAAAATGTGCACATGGGTACTACTCTGTTGTACATTGTTTGTCAAATGGGTCATTATTATGGGTGTGTTAAATTTGATTTTAATGATATATTATTTTATACGAAAAACAATTTTGAGCAGAGACTGTCTATCAAAGTGTCAACATATATTACTATAGTTATATTTAATGAAAATATGTTTTTTGATATCGATATTAAAGTAATTTATTTTACCTTTAGGATTATAGTAGATCAATATTTTATTATTAGTATTTAATAATTAAAATATATACATTTGTCAAATTATATGACTCAAAATGTAATAAAATTTTTCTGTAAATACTAAAAAATAGTAAACATAGATTCATAATACTTATAAATAGATAATATTTTAATTTTTATAAATCAAGAATATTATTATTAATAGTAAAATTGATAATAACATAAAATATATAAAAGCTCAAGTTCCTGCGAATAATGGCTTTAAATTATAATAAAACAATTAAAATATCGTTATTTTTCATCTAAATAAGTTATTTCATCTAAATTTTAATTTAAAATGTCTATAAAATATAATTGTCTTTATATAGTTTTTAGATGTTACAGTTTCAGTATGAACTACTTCAAAACTAATTTTCATAACTTAGATAACAAAATAAAAGTTTTTATAAATTCAAAATTACAAAATGATTGTGACTATATATTTTTAGAATTCTATAAGAACAACATTAGAGGAATTTTGTATTCAATTTTTCAAAAATTTTAGCTCAGTGAATAATTTTTTATCGACAACTATAAAAAAATTGTTACGCCTATAAATAGCTCAATAAGAATCTAAATATTTTTAAATTATTTTCATTTAATGTATATCATAATATAAACATTTGGTGAACATTTTTCTTATCTACAGTAATATTTTCTACAATTCTCTACCAGAAACCATATCCATTTTTGAAAATTGAAGCATGTGAAGAAGACACTTCATTATAAAATAGATATAATCATCGCCTCATCGATGAGATGCGCTCAGAAACATAATTATTTAGTTATTCAAATCTTAAATTGTGATATAAGTTGCAATTATCAATTATATTATTATTTAATGTAACTATAAAAAATAATTCAACACAATTTAAATTCACATTTGTTCACCTATTTACTCGAAAAATAACTACAACTAACTAAGCTATAAACTAATGTTGTAGGTGGTCTACTTTTAAATGAGTATTTAAATTCACGTCTTATCTCAAATTAAAATTTATAAAATCTAAATTTTAGATTTAGTATGTTTTTCCTACGAAGATAAATAATTATTGGTTTAACAATTATTATTTTTCAACCTAGTATGGCTTTTGAGTAGGTTCTAAAATCTATATTTGTCAATTTGGATTTTCATGCATCTATAGCTGAACATTTTGAATTCATATTGCTTCTCGAACAATTGAGAAATATATAACACTTGAGTTTAGTGTCATTGATATTATAGAACTATATCGTATCATTACATTTCGTTCATAGTTGTTTTGGGGATAGGATCGTTGATAATTTTCTCATATAAAAACATTACACGTCACATCCGATTCCTATAGTTAGTTATTTCATGACATCGCCTTGATAACGATCTTATAAACACATAGTATATATATATATATATATATATATGGATCGTATTTTATTTTGTTCTTAGTACATTGTTCTATTAACTAATGTGAATGAAAAAAAAAATGAATTTCAATAAAATGTTTATAACTTGCAGTTATATAGACCATAATATTATATTTCTTTTTTTTTTTTTTTAAATTCTATAGCTGATTATATTTATAAACCCTATTTTATAAAAATAGATTGTTTTGTAATAGTTATTACTTATTACTAAATCGTTGTATAAATTATTTTATATTTAATATAAATCAAAAGATAAAAGTTATCCTAATTTTTTTTTATGTTATTGAAAAAGCTTAATTTATTTCTATGTGAATATGGCATAATAAGTAATTGGCATGAAAGTTTAATATAAAGTTAGCTTAAATGGCTTGAGGAAAGGAACCGTTCAGCAATAGTAAATTCTAATTATGATGGATTTATAGGGGAACTGTTTTTATAGTAGGGAGAGTAACAGTTATTATATGTTTAACAATAAAGAATCGGTCATCAATGAATGATTTTAGAGCTACATGGTAGTTGCGTTCCAAATACATCTAGAAATAAAAGACTTAATTGTCCGAATTGCAGTCCGAGTTTTTTAGAATCATATTCGAGTTAAGGCCCGATTCATTTTTAACCACATTCTATTATTATCATCGTTCTCTTTTCGATAATAACGACAGTCGGCGGTCATATATCGTTTAATAATATTATATCAAAATAATTATCTTAGCTGATAACTTGTTGACTGTTTAATAATGACAGAACACCTAAAATTAGACTTTATAGTCTTCAGTTTTCTACAGTTAAGAATGTTTTCCCGTTTACGGATTTTAATTCTAATTTTTGTTTGTGTTTTAATATTTTTTTAATGGCTAATGAAATGAAAACATTATGTAAAGAGAAAAGTTAAGAATACATAATTTTAAATTTCAAAAATGTTTATAATTATTACAATTAGGTCACAATTCGTATGTACCTCAAAAAAACGTAGTCCGCAATATGAACGAATTTTTTTATTACGAGACGCAACTAGTTGCCACATAATTTTAAATTAATGAAATATGGAGAAGATAGAAGCGATTTAAATTCAATCAATATTCCATTGTGCCAGACACGATCAAATACTTGAGCAATATCGAGGAATATACTTAAGCAGTGTTTCTTATAGTTATAATTTATTATTGACTCGATGTACCTACTCTATACCTACTGGATTGTTAAATTTATTTTATTTAAAATAACAGTTAATACACATTCAATACATTTTAGGAAAACGTATTTAGTGATTTAGTGGATGCAATTTGTTTATTATTATATATAATTAATAATGCAGTTGCATATACCTACTAAAGTATTAATAATGGCATTTTTATTTTCAGTGATGAAAAAAAAAAACAATAAATATACAATTCTGTAAACAAATATATGACGTAAAGCTTAGGTACACCATAAACAAGGTTAGCGGTGAAATAGTCCAAAATTAAAATACATATTTCACACACATGTTCTATAATAATATTTAACCATTTCAACCCTTCACAAAACTTTATGGATGCATACAGATTGAAAAGAAAAAAGTAAGTGAAATCGCATATGTTAATTCTTAAAAATATATATCAAAGACAAAATCATATCCATGTCAATACACAATTTTATAATAATATTAAACTGAAAGTGTATTTCGATGAATTATAAACTAATAAATATTAAGAAAAACCTATTTATAGTTATTAAAAGTAATATTAATATCTATATGTTATAGTATTGTTATTGAAAAATGTTGATGAATATTTATTATTTCAAGTAAAGTATTATATTTATTTGTTTTGATATATTCGTCTACAGAAAAATAAAAAATTTTATTAGAAAACTTCTTCATATAATTTTACAGAAAAATATTATACATTTTTGGCAAAAGTTCATTCAGGTACGAAAGAATATTGCATAGAAATTCTCAATTAATATTTAATACATATATTTACTAAAAATATATCATATTGTAATAATAACACTGATAAGGTATCGTCTAAGGCTATATAAAAAATATATCAAATTAGCATCATAGAATCTTAATTATTATTTTTGAAATATTTTATAACTTTGAACCACATTATCTAATAAATATAAGAATAAAAGTCATTGAAATTCAATCTAAACGCAATTAATTTTCAATGAATTTTCATATTATCAAAAATGTTTAATATTTATTTTATATTCAGACTCTGGAGTAGTAATACAGTATAGGACCCATTAAATCGTTCTTAATAACAATATCTTTTTAGTTAATACCTCTGTCTCATCTTTTCATTCAGTTAAGTATTTAGGGTTAATGATTGATCGCCGTGGCCGTCTTGTTTAAGCACCACACATAGGAAAAAAATCATCTTCTCTGGTTGCTTAACACATTGATTTTTAATAAACATACTAAGCTTAATATAAAATTACTCATTTAAAAATTATTAATTATGTAAAAGTGGACATATTATGGTTTTCAATAATGTGAAAAATGCTGAAAAATCCAATCTCTACAAAATTCAAACATTTTAAAATAAAATCCTACGCTTAATAACCAATGCCATTCATTTTATTTAAATTTTTACTCTATGATTAGTTTTAAAAATTGAAACTGTTCATGAAGAACATAAAACATTTCATAAACAATTTTTCAACAAACTTTTCTTCCATCCCTTAACCACTGATATCTGATTTATCTACTTATCTATTCCTGAAAATCTTCCCATGAACCCTGGAAAGAAATTGGTCCAGAGACATTCATAATGATTAATGATAATAGCATTAATAATCAATAACAACGACAGAAAAATAATAAAAATATATATAGCCATTTATGTTTGAACAAAAGATAGTGATATAATTGGATGGCTTCTTCTCTCGCATGCTTTTTCTGTAGGACATATTTTTATTTTGTCCTAAGGCACAAATTGTATATTTTTAACAAAATATATATAAAATGAAAATATAGTATTATTAAATTATTAATTTTTCTGTAGAATGTTAAGTGAAATCAAAATATGAATTAGTTAAATTTCTTACTAAATATTTTTATTATTAATTAATTAATAGGTATATTATATTGAATAAAAACAGTGTATAATATGTGTAATAAATAATAATATAATACATAGTACACGTGTTTTATGCACCCTATGTACATATACTAATTTATTTATGATATTACTTTGCTATAGATTATTAATTTTATAGTTAACCTATCGACATTATAGACCTAACCTATCGACTTTAGAATAACAGTATACAGAATATCATAACATGCTCAAGTATTAGTTTCAAACTAGGTATACTTATTCGGTAAGTAAGTAATATTTGTGGCTTAGTAAATATGCCTTACCTATAGTAAATATTTTGTATACCAATTAAATTTGTCTCTTATCAATTACATAAAACTTCTAGTTAAATATTATCAATTATTTGTATAATAATGTAATTTTAAAATTAAGTATTAAAATAATGCATACCTATTTCATTTTAAATAGCTTTACCAAAATTATCTTCATTAAGAATACTAAGTATTATATAATAATAATAATTATTTATTTCGTATTTGTATTACACTGCCATTAATTATTATACTATATTTCACAATGTATTACCTACATGAGAAAAAAGTTAAAATTATTTCCATTATATTTAATATAATAAAATATGTTGGTATGTAACATAATATTAAGTAATAAAAAGTATAGTTCGAAGAATTCAGTGCTCGGTCTTGTGGCTTAAATAAAAGACAACGAGAAATCATAGTTCATACTTAGATTGATTTCGTTTGGTTTATCAGAAAAAATGTTCAAGCTAATATTATTTTTTAAAACTGCAGGTGCGTGCTTGTTATATAATAATAACATTATCATCGAAGTTCTACTCGATTTCCTTGATAACCGTACGGATCTTTTCATTTTACATATGTTAAGAAGTTTCGAACAAAAATAAAATCTGTCGATGTTTTCACCGTTTTTAAAAAGAAAAATATCGTTACAAAACGAAATTATTTTTTGTTTCATTTAGAATTAGACAGTTCTGACTAATAATACTCATAGTAACAAAGCATCAAGTTCACCATAACTTAATTATAATACCTAAAATACGATTTTCTTAAGTTGTGAAATTTCAAAATCGTTACTATTTTATATATTATTATTATTTCTGGTGACATAAAATCATATATTGTACGTAATCGACGCTGTATTATAGTATAAATTTTAACGATGCTTTTTATCTGATTGGAATATTTATTATCCATGTTTTGTAGCATTGTACACATATAAATTTCGTGCAAGAATGTATATGGCTATATGCATAAACCAAAACTAATCGTTCTCTACAACAGCGTCATTAATAATAACTGATCGACAAATGATGATGGAGAATAGAGCAGAGTGGGTAAAGATAAGAGAGCGACCTGTAGTTATATGCGTGAAACTGTCATATTATTATTGTCTGGGTAAACGAAGTATACAGTTTGCCCAGTTCGGACAAGTGGAGACCGTAATATTAATTAATATTCAAAGTCTAGTGTAGTGTAAAGATGTGTGAAAAAATGTATTTTTGATGAATTTATTCGTCTCTAATATCAACAAAATAAATAATTATAACAATTAATAATAATGAAACGTGTTTCGTTACTCGTAATTCAACCTGTATTGACTATATATACAATTAAATATTTCTAAACGATTCGGCGAGAAACGAAGAAGAACGATTGGAGTTGTTATGTGCTCTGATATCCTATAATACAATGCAATACAGATACTACGATGTTAACATAAACATTCAAAAACATAACTAGAAGGTAACAACCCTGAGTTAAAAATAATTAATATTAAATAATAATAAAAAAAAAGAAACCGCACTTCGTAAATTAGGAAATGATCTGACACCGTCCGTGTATTTTGTATGTTAATAGCAATGTATTATAGACCTTAAATCAATTACAAAATAGAAAATAGCATTTTCCAGAAAATCCAGCCACAACGGTTGTGGTTGACGAGCTCGAGTGTGGGTAGTACGTCATCTGGACGCTATAAGCTTGTTGAATTATAGCTCGTTCGCATGAACTCCAGGACTCGTGAATCGTGGGAACACGACGGTGCGTATTGCTTGACCATATGGGATATGAATAAGAATGGTGGGGAAAGGAGAGCCTGAGATAAGCCTTTTTCAAATGCGATTTGCAAGAGTAAGAGCGAGCACTTTTACACCAGTATGTATCAGAACTGTGTTTTTTTGACTTGGAAATAATAAAAAAAAAAAAAAAAAATTAAAAACTTAAAAATATTGTAGCTTAAATATTGTTAATTATATCGCAAGATAACTACACTATAACTTTAGCGGTTTCTCCAATTTTTTTTTCCGCTGTGCCATTTATTTATTTTTTTGTCTACCAAATACAGTCGCGGCGATTTGATGTAGACACCATAAAAGACAGAACAAAAAAAAAAAAAAAAATGTATAAATTTTAAATTATTAATTATGAACCGTAATAAATAATTACCGTAATGTAAACAGTTGTGTTCATAGAAAGTGCTCTCAAAGTGTCCTTTTTGCAGCTTATTCCACAGTTTGGAAACCACTGCACTATATAGTTACTTATACGTTTTATATAGAGTTGTATAATACACAGTTTATAATCAAGCATATTACATTTGAAAAACAATTAATGATGATTAAAATCATTAATGGTCTCGAAATCTTAAAAATAAACTTTTAAAATACTATTTTAGCAGTAGCTAGGTCCCATTGAGATCCGAAACCGAGATAATATCATGATATTATTAACCAGGTTGAGTAAAATAAGTATCTAGTTATTATTATGTAATATTGTTGTTAGCTGACTGTAAAACGTATCTATATTTTAATATACAGGATACTCAACTTATTATTTTCCTTTAATTATAAATGTATTTCGAACTCCAATTAAAGAGTGTTCATTGGCGGTATAAATAATTTATTACTTTCAAATAAGAACTTAAGATTTTAACTGTTAATTGAAAAGCAGATGATTTTTCAGAAAATGTTTATGTGTATCTAAGTTTTAAATTAAAATTTGATCAAGTAGTTTCTGAGTTCTTAAAAAATGTATGTAGGTACTAAGAATAATTAATGGGAATATCTCGGTTTTAAATTTTAAAATAGATGTTTTATTTAATCTATTATATTATATCTTCCTTTTATACTTGTACAAAATGTACAAAGCATAAAATGCCAATGGATTATTTGCTTATCATTATAGCCTTAAGGTCTTTTAAACATATAATAATTATCGAAGATGGTTTGAATTTCGATTCGATACACGATCGTTTTCGAATATACCGTCTAAATAACGATTTGCAGCAAAAAAAGAACGATGCTCGTCGGAAAAAAGGAATTACTGGAACGCCGCAGGACATTCCTCCTCGAACAGTTACACAAGTGTTTGATAACGAGGTCATGCGAAACATACTTTTGAATAAAGAGTCTTTTTTAAATTAATAAAAAAATTGTGGTGAACACACTTGATGAATTACCCTGCACACACACCCACATATACCCACACACATAATCGGTGACGAACGAGTGCTCGGTTCAGTCGTCCGATGGTCTGCGGTTAAATGCGTGAGAAACCTTTTGCTCAGGCCCGGAAAATCGTCCGTCGCTGCTCTCGAATCGTAACACACGCCAACACGATACGCGACGGGGTTTGGCGCGGTGTGGGGGTGGGTCGCTGCTCGTCCGCAAATATATTTCACGTCAGATTCTTCGACGAAATGAAGAATAACTGCCGGCCGCCCGTCGCGAAAGGTAAAACGGTAAATTTACCCCGTCGAGAGTGCCTCCCGCCGTCGGGGCGGGCGAGCGCTTTCTCCCCGAACGTTCCCGGAATTCCGGACCCAATCCCGAGGGACCGGCATTCAGCTGTAGCGCGCCAGTCCTACACCCTCCACCCGCCACGGTATGGGAACAAACCGACACGCGCACACTCGCCGGTGTATAGCACTTAATATATGCACGATGCCCTTATCGCGCGTCGTATGCACACACACACCCACACCATACGATATTATTATGTAGACGTTACTCTCTTCCCGACGCACCGCTTGCTCGACCAGTGGTTATGATAATGTGGTGGTGGGTAGGTGAACGTTATACCATACACTCACCTATATTTGTATCCGTATAATAATATGTATATATACTCGCGTTGGTATCTCTACTCGATATAATAATAATATATATTCCCGACATATTATGTTATGTTATTATTATACGCACACATCCCGATGGTACAGATTGATTTCCGAGGTTGTTGCTGCTGCTACTGCAGTTGTTGTTGCTGTTGTTATTTATTAGGTTATACTGTGTATATATATATATTATATTATATTATTATCATCGCCACCGTTCCCGAAAGAGATAATAATGTAAAAATGTCCAAAATCGCTATGGACGGTTTTTTCACTCACTTCCCCCTCCCCCGCCTATTTATATCGACCCGAAGCTCTTCCCTGACCGGCATGTACGATCCGGCTTCAACCCACATATTATATTGTGCTCATAAATCCACAGACATCGTTGGATTAACCATCGAACCCAATGCGTACGAAGTATTGCGAGGCTGTAATAAACATTGCTGAATTATGATATCGAATAGTACTTAACTATATTATATAGGCACAGACGCGGATAGTATATTATGATAATTAGGAAGTCATTTATTAAATCGTAATTATAATATAATATTAAATCTGAATTAGGAATGCGAATTCAAACAGGTATAGTATTATTAATAAAAATAAACAAAAATTAAATACTTACTAAGACTTTATAAGACGATTATCATTTTTTTTTTTACCATAATAAATGAATAAAAAAAAATTATTAACTAAAAACTTTTTTTTTCTGTTTAATTTCGGGTTTATAATTTTACGTATTCCTCTTCGTCTTTTTATCATTTGCGTGGCGTAAGACATTTTTATTGAAAAATAAATAAAAATATCCGTAAAACAATTATTGGTGAATTTTATCGTTTTTATCGTTGTTTGAAATAAAATCAACAGTCGTAATATACTTAAATATAACCATTGAGTAGTGTTGTAGTAGTTTGTATTATATTCTTTTAGCATTTTTTATTGCACGATCAAATTAGATAAAAACAAACGTTTCATGTCATCAGATAACTCGTAGAAATGGTTTAAGCCGCCAGTCGAATTCAACAATGCGCGTTAAAATATTACCAGGCTTGAATGGAAACCAAGTCCCGCCACCAGTCCATACCGTCAGCTTTGATAAGATACATTTTTGTAAGAGATCGCATCGACTAATGAACCCGTACAACCCTACGGAGTCGACCTTAGTGAATCCTGCTGTGAAAGCTCCACGCCCAAAACCGTAAATTAAGCCACGTATGTAGACTATCCGTTTTTATACAATAATATTATCTATACATCTATGTTTAAACCATATCATTACATCTGTTATATTATGTCCTAAACATAATAAACGTGCTATTGTCTTTATTTTTGTTGTTGTATTTTTGATTGTTGTGCATATAAAATATTATAATAATAACTGCAGTCATTATTTCACCATTATTTGCACGAGTGTTGATCAGTTGCCTTCATCGACTGTTTTTGGTACCTATTTAAGACATGTAATAATAATATTAGGTGTATCAATCAGATGATCAATTTCCTTGATCGTAAAGTATAGTGCAACAAATACGGGAATTTTACCAACGTGGATAATTTTATGATAGATGCAAACATTTTTTTTTGACATAATAATAATATATTGTATGTCGTTTATTATTATCATTGTAGATATTGTATTTTTTTTTTTATTATATTCATATTATTTTTGTATTTATTATTTATTTTATTGATACCATAGCCAAGTCAATTATATCGTTACGTCACATATTTAACTACCCGATTTTATGCCATATGTGGTCGTACATATAATATGTTGTGGTAAACTGGTACATTGCGTTTTTTACTAGTGCATTTTTATCTAGTTTTATTGTATTTTAATTTTTTTTTTTTTTGAGGGGAATATAAATAATCTTATTATGAAGACAACTGCGGTATATAGCTGGAAATTATGAATTAATAACATTGGTCATTCGCATAAATCACGCTGATTAATTATTATAAATGTGTATCCAGGGTATCCTAAGCAATAAGCATTATCTATTTTTAAAGGAGTGGTAAAGTCAACGTGTATTCTGTAGTTAAACCGCATACAATCATATGTGACATGTCTTCTCGAACATGATTTTCAATTATAAAATACGTAAATTTACGAGTTTGTGGAATACTTTAAATGATTTTTAAATCGTATTTTAAAATTGACTTGAAAATTCTATGTATTAATTTACGATTTACAGCTATTCAGTCGTTATTCTGACTATATAATATTATATTCATGATAAACTAATAAAATTAATATATCAAAATTTATTTTGAAACTATGTACACATATGTATTTAATGATTGTCTGTAATTTTTTTCAGTAATTTATAGCTGTGATAAAAATAAAATCTAATGATATGCAATGTATATACCCTCATTGTAATTAAAATTTTATGTTCACGAAGTCGGTCAACGCCAAATATAGATCGGAACAATTAAATAAGTTTTCACATGAGGTAAAATAGTCTTAAATTATAAAGTGACAATATACCCGTTTTATTAAATTGATTACATTAAATTCGTGATAATAATTCACATAAAATCATCAAGATAATTTTATAATTTTATAAAAATCGTAAAATTTCAAGTGTATATATTGCTATTAAATTAAATGTATAAAATATAGATTGTTATCAATACAGATATATATGGGTTGATTATTGGTACAGTAGTAGTTCGTGGTTTCAACTTAATTTTAGTTTGAGACTTAACGGATATAATAATTTGGGTAAAACCCGATTGTGCACGGAATCGTGTAGTATTTAGATAGACGATCGTCTATGTTTTGTTCTAAGATTCTTGTGTAATATTTCTGAGCTCACACAGCTTGACGTACATTCTACCTAACATGCGGATTTAATTATAATATATTTTGTTAAGTTAATATTATTTTACATTGTATATATAATTAATTATCTATGAGTTAACAAGCTTTTATACGTTTTATAATATCTTTTCCCAAAAATTTTAACATTTATAACAACCATGTGTTTTCTAGTTATGGCCTCTTCCCCGTTAAAATGTGTATTCAACAAAATATAATTAGTTATGAATAACCCAAATTAAATTAAGACATAATATTCTGACAGTTATACATCGTTAGTATATAATAGACACATTGGGTATCGGAGAGGAGCATTCATTGAACTTACAACGCCCAGTTTTATAACAAACACAATTCTAATAACTTAGTCATCTAAATACGATTTTGATGTTAAGAATATATTAATCAATTGATTATAACAGTCTAATACTCTAATAAATAGATACCTAACGTTTAGATCAAAATGTCCATGCTTATAATGAATGTAAAATTTAACGACATGTGTTTTAATATTTGTCGGGTACCTATATTTGTTACATTTAGGTACCTATAATTGAATATAAGATCTATTTAATGAAATAAATTAATATTTATAGGAAGGTCGTCAATGAGTTGCTTCTCCTATCAAGTATTTATGTAAAACTAAGTACCTATATTATCGTTTAAACTTATTATACAAGTGTATAAATCGTTTAATTAAACTTCAATTATAATTTGGGTTTTTTAAAATTTGAATAGTAAGTATATAATACTTATAATTATCTAATTATTGATTATTATAATAATTAGTGTAGTATAAATAAACGGAAAATACGCTCAAAGATCATATACCATTTTGACATTATACCATTTTATTTTTTAAAAACATACATACCTAATCATGATCTTAAAAAGGTATTCCATATAGGTAAGTCTGTTCTTTATCAAACAATGTAAAATGCAATATGGAATAATAATAATTAAAAAGCACATTTTAACAAAATAAAATCATTTTTAATTATGTATTTGTGATCAAGATCAATAAAATATAAAGTATATTGTACTTTTCTTTTAGCGTGAATCAACTTTATGGATTTATATTTTATAAAAGCCATTTTAATAATTAGAATTTATTTAGAATTTTAGTATTTATATTTATAAGATGAATTTTATATTAGTAACTATGGTTCAAAGAAAAATAAATGAATAAAAGTTTTGTTTTTGCACTTTTAATATTTCTATGCATTTAAAATAAATAATTACAATAAAATATTTCTGAATTTTTATCTAAATACTCAGTGAGGTAGAAGAACAAAGAAAAAAATCTCTCAACAAATATTATTTAAATATTGTTAATATAATTTCTGTGTGTACACCGAGTTAACATTATTGGGGGAAACAATTAAATACATTTTTTTTTCAACTTAACTAAATAATATTGATCAAAAATTTTCATATTTTAAAAGTGAGTTTTAAATGCAAAAAATCACTAATCACTTATCAGTAGGTAATATATGTTTCTGTTTGATAAAAATTTTAAAATATATTAATTTAATAAAAGAAAATACATTTCGGTTTATTAATATTTTAAATTAAAATTATGTACTTACATATTTTCTAGTTAACCGTTTTACCTATACTTACAATTATTATTTTTATTGTTTTTTTAAAATTTATTGTACTTAATGCATATCGTTTTAATAAACTAAATGTATACATTTAAAATCATAAAAAATCAATAAAATAAAAATGTTTGGTTTGATATTTATAACGTTATTATTATATATAAATAACTTTATATTTTAAAATTATATAATACTATCTGATAATTAATAATATAATATTTTTTATTTATAAAGTACACGTATTTTGTTTAAAATATATTGTTATAGTCAATATCAAACACGGACTAAATCGTTTTGTAATTTTTAATTTTAATACCAAAAAAAACAATCATGATTAGGCTAGGATTTAAACTAATATGCAATACAAAATATTTATATATACTTTTAATTTTCTTAAGTTATTCTAAAATATTATGAAATAAGATTTATTAAAATATAAAATTTATTTACCAATATTTTTCAAACTATCATTAAATGAAAGAAAAGCTTCTTATAGTTTTAAATAAAATTGAATAAGTTACTTTTCATGTAAGCTAAATCATTTTTGTTAGTATAACTTTTAATTAGATGCTTAGTATTTTTAATATATTTTTACATTTTTTCGTTAAAGACAAAATCATATATTTTATAAAATTGAAATTATAAACATAATATGAAGTGGCATATAGGTTTTTACACTGCTTTCATTTAGATATACTACGAAACATGTATTTTTTGTGTACACAGTCAAAATATGCAAAATAAATAATAAATCATGTACGATATTTCATGTATATTTCTAAACAAATTTGTAAAAAGTTTTTGTAAAAAACAAACCGATGCATATTACAAATTCTAACCCTAATAATGAATATATATATATTTGAAATCTATTGTTAAATTGTACAGTATTTTTTAATTAAATCATTCATATGCCATATAAACTTATTACAATCCACTATTTAGTTATTATTATCAACATAGTTTTAAGATTATTTTATAAAAATGAATTCATAAAAGAAAATACGAGAGTATCTCAATAAAGAAATTCAGTATCAAATTATATTGTAAATTAAATTGAAGTCAACACATACCTATGTAAATTTCAACAGCTCTTTATTTTTATTAAATACATTGATGTTAAAAATAAAAATAAAATTAAAACAATTTATCAATCAAGTTTTTAGTTAATTTATATTAGTAGAAATTACTTATTAGTAAGGATTAATACTATTCAATTAAAAAAAATTTTATTCAGCAAAAATGAAGTACCTATTGTTAAGTGTAATTTTCAAAGAATGAACTTAGGAATTTAAATTATATTCTCCACTGGTTTCTTTTAAGATAAATTTTATGTTAAAAGCAGAAAAGAAAAATATTTAAAATGTCCTATTATTTATTAAACTCGACTGGGGCTTAGGCTATAATGTTTTGAAAATATAGTACCTTATTAATGCAATTTGAATATAAGAATCTAAAATATGTGACCTTTATGGTTATTTCTATACATATTGTTACAGGTCTGAACTTTATAATTATTCGCCATGGGATTATATTATGGAGTACGTGTATTAGGTACTATAATGCAAGTTCTCAATGATAATGGTAGTTTTGGTTATGCGTGTAAATATACTCGAAGAGAGTAACAAGAAAATTTATATTATCACCACTGCAAAGGAGAAAACATGTCCAATAAACTAATGAATAATGAATAAAATAATATTAAAACTATTATAAAATTATGAAATCACGAGGTATATTTTTTGAATAGTAAAAATTTGAAAATGTATAATAATATTTTTCAATTGTTAAAACTTATAAGTTACTATCATGCAATTTTGAGAACGGTTTTTTGATAGTGTGTTATTATTATTATTCAAAAATGAAGCAATAAAATGTTATTCGTCCTTTTGATATAATTAATTCAATAAATTATGTATGTATACCTTTTACGTAGTATTGGAATAAGTAAACTATTATGTTCATTATATTATAGTATATTATCATAATACACTGATATAATGATATACAATATTGTTTAGGCACTCTTGTTTAAAGATTTGGTTTGGTTTAAATTCATTGTATGTATTTTTATTTGTTATAATAATATGAATATTTTTCATATTATGATAGTTTTGTAATATTTTTTTGTGCAGAAACATAATTTGGATTAACGGATAATGGTTTAGCTTTCAGAAAAACGGATTACCTAGGTACTGTACACGATCACGTTCCAACCAAAAAATGTTATACATACTTATTTAGGTTATTTTACAACAAATATATATAATTTTATAGTAGGTATGTCAAATTGAATGAAAACACAAAAGTTTTTTTTTTTTAAATAATATAAAATATTAAGGATTTATTAAATACAAATTAAATGAAACCACAAATATTTTTATTGAAAATCAAAGAAAATGATGTATCTAAATAAATTATTTCACAAGTTTTATTTTATTTTAATACAACATTTTTATTATTAGACATATTAATATTGAAACTTATCTCATATTAAAATTAAGGTTTCAAAAAAATAGAAACATAATGAAAATTGAAAGGGTCGTCATTTGTACTTGTATGTTATGTATTAAATAGATTTTTAATATTATGATAAAAAACTAAGACATTAAAAAAAAAAGTTCCTGTATGGAGTATGGTTATAACTACAATTTTAAAAATGTTTTTATTTATCCATAAAATGCATTATATATTTTTCTTTACACTTAGGCAGTATTAAAAATTCCTATTTAGATTGATCTTATTTTCAATCGATACATACTGGTTTTTTCAAGAATTTGTATTTTTAGCGGTATTTTTTACTTGAAACAGTAATTTTATATACTGGTATTTATTTATTTCATCAGAGTTATTATATTTTAACAACGTTTTAAGAAAATTGAATTTAGCCGTCTTCAAATATTTCTTAAAAATTTTTTTAACTGTAATATCTATTAATAACATATTGATATAGCTACATATAGAAATCACTGTGATACATATATCATAACATATTACATACAGTATAATAAATTATGATAAAGTTGAAAATAAATTTAAGATGTATTTTAAAACTACTAGAGTATTTTTGTTATAATATATTACGATAATATAATTAATACATTTTAAATAATATCAAGACTTTTTATTCATTACCTATCGTAATGTGAGTTACCTATAGACATTTAATTTTTTTATATCTAACGATAACTCAATGATAAAAATTTGATCAAAAAATAAGTTAAACGGTGATACATTTTTAATAATTTTAATTTAGTATTAAGTTTATAGTTTTGTATCGTATACGAAACTTTGTCGAACTCATTCTTTTAGTATCTCTAAAAACTAGAAGTAATTGTCTTACAATACTGTAAACAGTTTTATACTTTTGTTGTATTAGGTTTAAGCTGAAAAAAGGTATATTAGAGTTAGGTTAGTGACTGCCTGTGTTAAGGCGGCTAATTTGTTCCTGCGTCTACCATTTCAGAGTCTTCAGTAAGAGGAAAATAATATAATTCTAGTCTGAGTATTACTGCTGCAGTACTGCGCAACAATTATAGTAGCAGACACTTATACTGACACTTTTACGTAACTTTTCTGAGAAAAGGAAATGTAATTTACTTTATTTAGCACATTTTAAGTATGAGTATTGATAAACTTAGTCTTTAAATTTCATAAAAATAACAGTATAATTTTAACGACATGTAAACGAATTTATATTTCTAGTTATTACTAGTAATATATGACTTTTTTGTCAATTTAGTACCTGCTCTAGTAATAAGTTTAATAAAATATACGGTTTTAGTATGGTTATTTTTGGACCATATTTTTCTAAATATTTTTTGTTTGTTATTATATACATTTTCGGTAGGTACACTGTTTTTTTTTTTTTTTGTGAAAATGTACAAATGTAAATGGCACCAGCTACACAATCGTATAACATAACAATTAATAATGTGACTAAGATGTGTTTATAACTCAACATGAACTCAAATTAATTTAGTAAATCCATTGTGTAGATCAAATCCTAAAACGTCATAGTATATTGTGTATTGTTTAAGTACTTAATATTATGATGAAATTAAATATCCAAATGTAATACGACATTGCGTATTTAAACGTAATTTAATTGTCTAATATATTATATTCAACACGATTTTATTTAAAAATGGTGATTATTATTATTTTGGCCATTGACTGTATTTATGTAATATATCATTATTTGTTTAAATATATAATGTAATAATTCCTAATAAAATGATTTATTGTCCAAATTTATCATAAATATTATTGAAATACCGTTTCGCATTAAATTAAAAAAGGTTAGCCCGCTATAAAAAGATTATAAATCAGTTAAATAAATACAGATATAATATACCATAATATATTATGTATCAGTATAAGTTTTTTTTCTTTTTAACGTCAGATTTTATTATTTTGTACATAGTAATGGAATTCATTACTACGCGTAATAAATGCATAATTCAATATTTATGGTTATATTTTGTTTCAATTTTATCACAAGTATATCTAAATATTAAGAAATGACCGTATAAGATGCATAGATGTTTATTGACGTTATTATTTTATATTATATCATTATCCTTGAAAATTTCATCGTGTCAAATAATTTTCATTCCTACTTTTATAAAGGAAAAAATCGCTGTTCTTGTACCGTACATTGTATTATTATTATTATTATTTTTATTATTATTCATTCTTTGAATTTCAAACTAGTTGATGGATAACATAGCGATTTTACGTACATTGACAGCATAATGTGTTTTCGGACTGACACAATAAGAGATATTGATATAGCACGGGACTTGTGTACTAGCCTTCCGAACGACAATTCACCCACGTCCCATGGCAGTGCACGAACGGTTCTGTTTTATCCACGTTCTTCCTAACCTGTTAAATTAAATGCAAAATGTCGGCATTTTGAATATTGTGGTAGAGAATGTGATCGAAAGAGAATATAAGTGCACACAAAGCGAAAACGAGAGGAACAGAGACGGACAGAGAGGCATGAAAGAGTCACCCGAACGGAAATTGCAACAGAAAGAAACGTTCTGCCAACACCGGGCGTGAGAAGAGGAAATGGATTAGTTTTCTGAGGCGTCGATAAAACCATTGTCGAGATTTTTGTACATCCATAATGTAAAGGAAGGATTGGACTACACTCGGGAATCGAAAGACACTCATTAATTTACAGTCTTCGATTACAAATTAGATGGCAAAATTAATTTAATTAAAAAATAAATTGCCACAGCGTAGCAACATCGATGTTAAAAATCGTATAATTTTCTTCGCCCAATAATACTTACTGTAAATGAAGTAAAATGGAAATATATTAATTCTGGCCGGATTTTTATTATAGTTTTATAAATAAAATAATCGAATTCTTATAGCTTACAAAAGAAAGCCATTGAATAAATGGCAACGATAAACCAAGTAAACATGTTAGTGGTTTTTATGTATAAGTACCTATTTAAATGTAAGTAAAAGTAGTAAGTACATATACCCATACGTAAATGTATTGGTAAAATGTGCCTATCTGATACTGTATAAATCTATCCAAAACGTGCGTGTTAAAGATTAAAAGTAAAAGTGATTTACATGAATATACAATGAACGTCATATTATATTACTTAACATTTCGTATAGTTAGAAAATCGTTTTATTTTATCATTATTTTGTTGTACCAACCTATATTTAATTAAATATTTAAATAAATTAGTTGTCATATTAAATGAAAATATTAAATCATTTTTTTTTTTTAACTAAAACCCATATATTTAATACATTTATCATGACATCTTTTGAAATAAAACTAACAGGTAGTTATTCAACAATTTTTTTTTAATTTATAACCGTTCGCGAAATATCCGCGAATTTATTGAAATATTTATATTACATTTGTATGTTTATAGGTTGTCATTAATGTTAACTTATTTTGACGTCAGTGATATTAAATGTATACGCATAGCTGAATAAGAGTTAATTTCCGTTTTTGATGAACACATTTTATGTGGTATAGTTAGATTGAATCTCAGTGAGATTAAAACCACGGGTTTTATTTTGATAACATTTTAATAAAAAGATACCTATATTATATTTATTAAAAGATCTATTATGATTTATCATAGAATATTTAAATGTGTTATACATAGAAATAAGGTAATATTATAATATATCGTTGTTTAGTGAAGTAAAAAAAAAAAATAACCAATGAAAAGTGTTTTAATATTACATACTGTGTTCATTACATTTGGTCTTAATGGTCTTCAAAATTTACTTTTTTTTGTGTGTATATTTAAT
Organism: Aphis craccivora; assembly: GCA_009835225.1. Classification (NCBI taxonomy): domain Eukaryota; kingdom Metazoa; phylum Arthropoda; class Insecta; order Hemiptera; family Aphididae; genus Aphis; species Aphis craccivora. The sequence continues at coordinate 9,315 of VUJU01000589.1, read as the reverse complement.
CTTCAGCGAAGAATGTTGTAAGTAGATACATTTAATATAATATTATGTAGGAATATTATACTAAATTCAATTTTGACTTGCGCTTACAAATTTAATTAAATCCTACATAAGCGTTACTATTACAGAAAACAGACATGGTAATAATAATAATAATAATAATAGTAATCATATAATATTACATTATTACACATGGTGTAGTTTATTTTGAAAATCACGTATACATTCACGCACTGTGTCATTACCAATTATAAAACTTTATTTAAAACAAAAACCCAGAGTGCCAGAGACAATAATTTCTGCCAATTTAATTATACTCGGACGTTTTCATTTTTGTTCAATGCTACATCCTACATAAAATCCCAAATTTATTATTTTTAATATATTTTTAAAGGGATTATTAATAGCGTGAACGGATAGATATTTGACGTAAATATCTATCATTGCATTCAGAATGATTTATTTATTGTAATTTAATTATAGAACGAGTTTTGATAAATATATATTATAAATTCTTTCCAAAATATATTGGTTGTGAATTGACAGTATATTTATCAATAAATTAAATTCAGAATATTATATATGTACGCGCAGACAGTTATATTTTGATGTGTATTTCGAAATAACATATTTTATAAGTAATCACTTTATACACATAAAATATTCAGAAGATTGAAAAACTAGCGAAAAGATGAATTGTCTTAAAACATTGGTCTGTGAGGTTTTCCATATTCGTGTGTTACCTACTTTACTTTGGTTCATTAAAAAATAAGAATATACACCTTATAAATGATTTACCACTATGTAGGATTTACGGACGATTCATTTAAATTCAACGATGTTAAACAAATTATCACGTCGAACACTGTTGCATCGTAACTCGTACAGACTGTGTTTGGAGCGAATGACGTTTGTTTTAGAATTATACATGCAAGTTGTTAGAGATTTATATTTTATTTGCCTGTTGTCGTTACTATGCATATTATCGTAGACATAGTAAAATAGTTAGGGGAATAACGGATTGTTTGCATAGCGAATAGAATGCACTTGTAATGCTAATGTAAGCAAGACTGCATTAAATGCAGTTATCAACACAAACAATCTATAAAAACTTTCTAATGAATAAAATCACATGCATGGCTCTTAAAATAATATTATAATTTATTACATAGACTTAATGCAATAGGCACCGTGTGAAATAATTACTGATGCACCGGTATTTGTAATTTAGTCATAGTCATGTCTCTACAATGCTTTCAATAAGACGATTTATCAAGCATGTTCACTCTTTTCTCATTCAACAATATTCATTTGTTCGAATTCTGATGTTTAAGAATTTTTAAAAGTATTTAGATTGTATTTTCAAAGTCTTGAAATTTTTTTTTGTTTCACTTATGGATTGTCCTGTAGCGATACAAACTTTTGTTTTTTAAATGAAGACGAGGGGTTAATATTTTATAGTAAAAAAGCGGTTTTTACTGTAAATTATTTAGTGGATAACTTTTTTTAAAAAGTTTGATGTACCTAATTCAAAATTTAAACGAATAATTCTTAACTTATTAAAATGTTTTTACTAAGAATGGTACTCCTTAAAAAAGGTTTTACAAAACTATAAAATATATGCAATATTGGATCTAGTATTTATTAGGTATACTTAGTATAATACCAAGATTTGGACTACTTGAACTATATTACAAATTATAAATGTTTATAACAGATAAAAATAAATATATTTTTAGTAGATTGATATTAATCATAAAAATTTTCAAATCATCATATAATCATAATATTTTCTAAATTCACTATCATGTGCATAATACTATTCTTATAGTCCTAAATTAAATAATTTAAAAACTATTCGTTAAAATATTAAGAAAAATTATACGCAAATAATTTACAGTATAAAAAGTGGGTTTTTATATTTAAAAATATACAAGTTTTTGTGTTTATAGGACATATTTTTATTAAGTAGTACAAAAAACTCAAAAATTTTAAAATATGTTATTTAAGTAGTTATACTCATACTTGAAAATTCCAAAATTCAGATTATGAATAACTTAATTATCGAAGAAAAAAAGGGAGTGAGCACTCTTGGTGAATTACTCTACGAAATATAAAATCGTTGTAGAATAATTTCTCTTTCTTGAAATACAAAAATACAAAAATAGTATTAATGTCATCAACGGCTTGTGAATAGAATACGACCTTATAGCAAAATGGCCAATTCAAGTCAATTGTTGTTTTACTGGACAAAAAAAAAAAAAAATGAAAATAAAAATGAAAACAACATTTCTTTACAAGTACATATTTCGTTGAAAATAAATATCATTCGAACTTAAAATAATCGTTTTTTTGGATTAACGTTAAAGAAAACTGGTTGACTGCCAATTTATTTAAATATTGTAATTTTAAAACTAACCGCATTGTTTTTAATGAAAACTTTGACGGAAAAACAAATCCTACTGAAAATATAAAAAAGTAATAACTTTTTAAGGTACTCGTACCTAAATATTATAATAATAATTATTATTTTTTGCTTCCAAAATATAGTAATCTCATGGAAAATGTAAGCTTATCATAAACTATTATTATATCGAGAGATGGATAATTGAATCACAGTTTCTTAAAATATATACATAAATATTACATTTGAATGTATTAAAATGTCATTTTTAAGGTTTTTATTTTTACGAATTTTCATTAATTATTTTAGAGCGTTATTTTTTTTTTAACTAAACTTTTATTTTGCATTTATTTATTCGACGAGTAAATAACCTTTTAACTCTACTTTTACCTTTATAATCACAATTAATTTACAAAAATTTTTAATCGTGTTTGTGAACTCTATATTAAAAATTGGTTATTATTACTTGGCGAAGCATGTCACAAGCTATAGTAGGTACTAAATTTAATTAACAAACTTTTCAGTTTATATTTGATCTTTATATTCAAATTGAATTTATGCTAGTTCTTATACTGTATAGAAAAAACCGCATAAATTAGGTTGGTATCTATATTATGTTACAGTTTTTTACAGTTTAATTAAACTAGGTACATTTAACTTAAATATTAATTTTTTAAACATCAAAATATCATACTAAATTTTAAAAGATACCTAATGATTGGGTTAAAAATTATATAAATTTTAATAAAAAAAAAATATATATGTGTATATAATTTATTATTTTGATGCCAATAAATATTAAATTTACTTCGTACGTGTTACTAAAAAATACATTTTAAGGTCGGCGATATACACCAGTTTTTAATTTAAAATGAGATAGAGATAATTGCTATTTTAAATAACTATAGGTAGTGGGTATATTCAATTCTATTAATGGTTTTCTAATGGGAATTGAAAATACAAATTTAACACATTTAATTCATCAGGTTTCATAAATTAATGAAATTGTACAACGAATTTATAATAAAACACCTTGATTTTATTCTCTATATTTTACGAGTAACAGTTTAGTTTATTATAATTATCAAAGTATTTGTTGGTTAACTGTTTAAAAAATATTCAAATAGTTTGACTAATAACTAAATTTTACAAATTATCAAATCACTCAATTATGAAATGTTTACTTAATTCACCTTACCAAATTTAATATTATTTAGCGGATTTATACTAAGGAATTCAAGAATGCGATATTTTATACTCATCAATCAAATGCATTTGTGATTTAATGAACTAAATTATATAATTTGTTGATTTTGGAAGGATTTTTTGTTTTATTTTGTTTTCAGTATCTAAATATTAATGTGGGTAACTAACAGGATGATTTTTTTTTTTATTTCTTAAGAGAAAAGGCAAAGAGAAAAAATTATATCGCCAAGGATAATGGCCTCGAATTGCACGGATCCCTATGTAATCTTTGTTTCTGACAAAGCTTTTGTCTGATACGTAAAACATAAAAGGACAAAGAAATTCCGGTAAGTCTTTTTTTTTTTTGGTTTAGCCTAATTGTTATCTGAGCCGTTTTTTAAACCTTACTCTTAATTTCAAATGCTTCGAAAGATAAATAAATAAATAAAAAAAACTCTAGAACTATGCATTGAAATTTATTTTGTGTTGGCAACGTTGGGATAGTATTTTAGTTTCCATTTGACAATAATACCGATTTGAGAACACTATTCATTAAAAAATCCATCAGTCTGTATTAAAAACTAAAAATAATAATAGGTTATGAAAATTAAATTTTTTTTAGTTTTAATTTATTTATTACAAAATATGTTGTTAGATAAAAATTTATTTTCAATGCAATACATTCTAACAAGTCAGTAAAATACATGTTTTGATTAACCGTTGAAAACATACAAGGAATTTTAAATTGCATAAACGATACCAAAATAAATATTAAAAAAAAATAATAATAATAATAATGATATCGGTGTGCATCGTTCATTTTTTAATAGTTAATTTTAGGCATAGTGTTTTTTTTTAATTTTATCATTGAACTTAAATACTTACAATATAACACACAATAAACCAACATCTTATGTAGGTACTTAATTTTAACTGTTTGAAGTTTATAGTTCAAGTGTTCAACTTATACGTTTGTAAAAAATTCAATAATGGATCACTAATTAGCTGATAATATAATATTTTATTAATTGTGTACACAATATTAGAACTCTACCGTTATTAGATTCATGCATTCAATCTAACCGCTATTTTTTTACCGATAAATACTTAAATAAATCTCTCGTGCTTCAGAATACTTTTAAACATACATTTCGATTATATTATACCAAAAAATATCATTTTATACTTTTATAGGTCAATATTTCAGTGTATAATTTATTCATGCTTATTTAATATATATTATATTAGATTATGTTACGGGGATTATACATTAGTTCGTTTAAAATGTGGTGGGCCATATAGTTATATCAGAATCACACACAATCCGTTTACCCGCGAGTAAATTCGTTATTTTACTAGTGTGTTTCGGATTTATAATTTTTTTGTTTAATTTTTTTTTCCAACATCAATTTCGTTACGATTACGCTTATAGTGGAGTCAGGACATTTATTCAGTTTGGGCTTATAATTTTTAGAATAAAGATGTGGCTGCCGTGTTCCTTGTACCGCACGATTCTCTGTACGAGTATATAATGTATACTCGTATTGTTAACTATCTGTGCGCGTAATCGCAATTATTTGAACTAGCTTATACTGTTATCCTTCACCTCGGTGGTTTGCGGACTGTTATCTTATCATGCACGATGTTATATATTTATATCTATTGGAAACATGAATGGATTTTCAAATTGTTCGTAAAGGTTATTAAATGAAATATATTGTTATAAAACCCGCACAAAACTATCAAGCGTATTTTCAGTATTAAATCCGTAAGATGAGTGGAAAAACGTGCTCGACCAATGTATTTCGTGAAAATAATCTGATTAGGGATAATGCATATATATTATGGGCTATTATGAAAATAAAAAACGTACCCTGTTCAAGGTTGTAATATTTATACTTTGCGTAACACGATACAAAGCATAATATTACATTTCCGTGTTTCATCCAATTATTCAGTTAAATATTCACAATACTTGGTAAAAAATATTACACTTGAGATATAAAAATTTTATTTTAAACACTATATACCAATTAACTGAGGTAATAATTGCTGAAGTTTAAAACGGTTTTTTTTTTCAAGACATTTAGAGTTGTTATCTTGAGTTTGTGGAAAAATATTACTTTGGGTAGCTACTAAATATGAAATTAAGATATTATGAACTATAAGAGTGAACTCAACATATTATGTTTCATGTGTTGCACATCTTTAAAAATCAATAGAATTTAGGATGTTTATAATATAACAATTCTTAAAACAGAATTTAAACAAAACCTCTTATCAATATTTATTACGACGGTTCTCTATCGGTGGAATATTTATAAGTCCTTGGAATAGATTTTAATTTTTTAAATTAACATATTTTTTTTTTTTTTTTGTGGAATGTATCCGTGGGGATCCAAAGTGTAGAAAAGGTTAAGAATCTATGCAGCTTAGGGCATATTTTGTAATAATTTATGTTTTAATAGCAGAAAAATGTGTAATATTAGTTTGTAAAATAGATATGTGATAAACAATGTTTACAAACTATGGTAGGGCTTTAACTTACCAATTCTAAAAATATACTGTATAAAATATTAAAAACTTTTCCATCATTATTTAATTTAAATATTACGGTAAGTAAGTACATTTTTGATATTTATAATATTAGTCTTTAAATATTTGGTGACCCACAGAATAATAGCCAGTATATAATTTTCTATTAATATATTCCAAAGTAAAAAGTAAATAAACAATTTCAGAAATATAAGTTAATAAATATATACATTCTTATAGCAACAAATTCCATTTAATGTTATATCGATTTTTTTTTTTTTGGTTTAATTGTTAAAATCAGACTAGGTAATTAAATTAAAAAAATTGAGTTGATGGAAATGTATCTCAAAAAAGTTAAATAATTCGTCTCTATATCTGTATTTAATTTTCCTTGAATTTTTGGCTGTTTCAGGAAAACTGACCTACATTTTATGGCCTACTGCTAAACGCTCCTCTGATCTCACGATTTCGTGTACTTCACGTCACATACAAACAAAAAGGGTTTTTATTTGCCACGGATCGCTTACCCTGACCCATTTGAAACTCATAATTCAACGCAATAAGCGTTGTACGTTAAACAAGACAGCAATATGCGTCCGCCCACGCACACATACATTATACATACGTAGGAGCTATGAGGAATATCGTTGCAGCTGTCACGGATATAGATAATAAACTGCAAGATTGCAGCTAAGTCTTCTTTACACGTGAAAATTTCATTTTTTTTTCTTGTTTTTTTATTTACATATTACATAATATCTCGTATATCTTTTCGTTCAAATAAAACATTATGTCACGACCATTTAAAGGACGTTACAAAATATATAGTCGATACCCATAATATTGCAAAGCTGTACAATATAATATATTGTATTGTATGTATTATAAATTACGAATTTATGAATTAATGTGGTAAATTAGTGAGAGAGAAAATAAAACAACCTCTGAACCACTCCATGAAGTACCTAGATCGAGATAAAATACATTATTTATAATGAATCGTGTTTTGAACGCTGGAGGACAGAAAATTACATCGAGCACACGTATAGTAATAAGGGAATACCGCCTGGAATTAAAGTTATTGAAGAGAGCAAAATGTATATTATTTTGGATGGTACTTAGTAGATTGTAATACAAGTTGTTAGTATGAGGTGAGTTTTCGGTGCTTGTATAGCGATCGAAACAAAAAGATTAGAGTTCAACTAGAACGAGTTTCAAAAGAATGTTTACATTTATTTGGCTGTTATGATCTAGCGTTTTGATGTAAGTAGCTTACAGCCAAGTATTTGTATTATATCTGTCGTATATCTGTTATAATTGGCTAAATCATCTTCAAACCAAATACCACTACAATCGTATTGAGCTATAGCGATGTTGACCACTGTAACGTTCGGTATAAAGTAGTAAATCAGTGAATTATGTGTTTATACTGCATAGGTAACTTATGATCAAAACATTATCGTTTGAAGGTATTGTGATGATGTTAACTCGATAAGTGTGTCAAATTTTTCGGTAAATATTGAACCACTTCGATAGCTCTTTAAATGAAATAAACGTCTGAACAAATCACATATTATGTATGTATTATTCTTTTAGAAAATGATTTGATTAGTATGCTCATTATTATTTTTATAAATTAACTACTTATATTGTTACAATGCATCTGTGGTAACTAAAACTGTCGATTGTGTTAAATTTCGAAAAATATCAACACGACATCGTGGTAGACGCTCAACAGCAGCCAATCATCATTACTTAACCAAACCACCCTCATTCTCAAAAACAGATTTTCTCTCAACACCGAAGGGAGACGTATTTCGCCAGAATCAGCAAAGTGATTGGGTTTTGCGCAACGTATGTGAGTCTCCGAGAAGATGCACTTGGATCGTTTCCAAATCTTATGCGACCGCCGTTGCGCTCCTGGAAAATTAACACCACAACGGAAGTGGTCGCTTCTCCCTCCCTCATTCTCGTTCACTACTCCTAACTCATAAACTTCATCGTAATTTATGCGAATGTTACCGTGGTTGTAAATCAGTGGCGGCGTATGAGTGGAGACTTGCACGTCACTATACCTCGTATCACCGCGAAGAGGTACTACCCGGCCGATGTATATAATATAACACGATTTAAATTTAATATAGGGACAGTTACCGAATTCAGGAAAATTAGCACGTGCTGCTCTGCACGCCAACATTGCTGATATTATTAATGGTGTACTTATATAACACTCCGCCACCGCCCATGACTTCATCTTTCCGACCGACCGATTTACCTGATATTTGACGTGAACTTAGGCTAGCTGACTTCCATCCGATACATGCACTCGATATTACGTAATAATTTATACGAACCTCGATAGATAAATAACAACATACATACTACATTTGTTCGATAAAACATATGTACATAAGCGTGTAACATATTAATATGCTGGTCGGTTGCATGCATATTATATTAAGTTATACCGTATGTACAATGTACATACATTCACCAGATACTTACCTCCGACGCTCAATACCTCGCGCGTGTAAATAAATATGGTGGGGCTTGTTGTAATGTATATAGCTTTGTCGGATTCCAAAAAAATTGTTTTTTTTTTAACACATAGAATTTTTTTAATAATAAATATATATTATATAGTTTATTACATTAAATTAGTTTAAAAAGTTTTAATGTTTTTTAAAAAATATTTTAAACATATTTTGAAGTCATTATGAAATAATATTTTTATTATTTTTCTGATATTTAATTTTTGAAGAAATTCATTTATTTTTATTTTCGTATTTGGAATATTTTCCAAAAATTATTTAAGTTCAAAAATTCAATATTAAATGAATAGTTAATTCGTTATTAGTATGTATTTAATGTTTGGATGAATGTTGTAGCTTGTAGCTAACAAACATTTTGTGGGGTACTACTATTAGCTAAACCTAATTTCCAAATACTTATAACTGTATTTTTAAGTTTTTTTGTTCAACATTTTAGTTTTCTATAAAACAATTTGCAGTGGAATACTGAGCTCAAAAAATTAATAAGTGGGTAAGTGGGTAACACTCTGCTGTACATTAGGTGCCGTATGGATCATTATTATATATTATAGGAGTGTCAAATTTGAATCCAATGATAGGTATCATTGTATACGAAAAACGATTCTGAACGGAGATGATTTGTCAGCCTAGGATATAATTTTC
>VUJU01000588.1:28667-93932 GCA_009835225.1 Aphis craccivora | reverse complement strand
CTAAAGATTAACTACGTTAGTTAAATCATGGAATTTAATATAATATTATATCAGACTACAATATATTATAATGAAATAGGACGTGAAAGAAAACAGAAACAACATTTTAATATTGTACCGTAATATATTAAAGTTTACCGTACCATAATATTGCATACAACTGAAATTAATATAGTTTCCTAACCTAACCTAACCTATCTAAAATGATCTAAAGGCGGGTTTCCACTATACATACGTTTAAGTGTACATGCATAAAAATACTTTTTTGTGATTGGTTGGAACGCATAAACTTTCTGGTATAGCAAAAGCTTACTATGTATTGATGTATACCAACCAATCACAGAAAAGAATTTTCTATGCACGTACACGTACAAGTATGTAGTGGAAACCCACCTTAACACAAATAAATAAATAGGTAAACTGTAGTATAAAAATAAGAAAAGTAGATAATCGCTCTTGGTGTACAATAATTACCTATAGAGTATACTTCGTGATTGAGTAGGTAAGTCATAGTAATATATTAATATGTGTATTTAATTTTAATTCAATGATAAACAACTACATACAAAAAACGATTCTGAAAGGAGATGAATTGCCAGCTATATATCTAAGTATATTATTTCATGATATAATTTCACGAAATAGTGTGAATAAGTTCATGGTAAAATAGCCAATAGCTTAAAATTTATTCTTATACCTAATTAGTTTTTTTTTTATTATAAAATAAGAAAATAATTTTTGTTAAAAACTGGTTTTGCATAAAAATTCCAGTTTTTCAATATATTTTTTTTTTATTCGTTATTTTCCAAATTATTAAAAAAACTATTATGAATTTTTTAATCCTAACTCCCTATATTATCTACTAGATTCAATTTTTACTAAAAATTATATTGAAATATAGAAAATAAAATATTAATAACTTCTATAAGACGTTTCTGAACACATAAAAAAAAACATACTATTCTGAAACATTATATTTTGTAAAATAATCATCATTTTATTCAGAAACTAAAAGTAAACCTAACCTATATAACAACTAACTTAACCTAGATAGATTTAAATTGTATCATTTATATCAAATATATATTAAAAATTATGTTTTTTTTGTTTTTTTTTTTTTTTTGTTGGACAATTAATTTTAATTATGAAGAATATGAATAATGTTAGAAAATTTTATTTTGCTAATATTGAAATTGAAAATCTAAAAAATTTTACTGATCCAAAAAGAGATGACAGACAACAAAAACAAACACAAAAAAATAGATCATTTTAAAATGAATACATTCATCGTTTAGCTCAGAATATAATAATAAATAAATTGTATTTAGTTGCTGTACCAAAAAATATAAAATTATAAGTTTTATTTTTATTTTTTATTGATTATGCGTATTGATGAGAAAATTAACCAATTTTTTTTTTTTAATTTTAAAGTAAAAAAATTACGTAGTTAAGTTTATTTATTTTATTATGTACATGTTATTAATGCATGATAAGTTTTGATTTTTTTATAACGTATACTTTCAATACCTTAATAGTTAATTGTAATTCATACAAGTGAAATTGTACAATATTAATATTCTCTTACCTTTGGTGGCCGTGCCGTATTCAGATGGTTCGTAGATCACTAGCGGTTTTAAAATCATTTTTTTTTTTCGTAATAGAAATGTAAAAATCACAGGTTTATTCTATTATATTTTATGTAGGTAATTACAAAAAATCTATGAAAAAAGAGCAAGATTATAAATAGCTTAGTCAAATTAACTAATAATTACACACACGACTCTGTTTATAAGAAACAGCCACAGTCGAGTCATTATCGAACATAAATCGCGAATCGTAAAAATTATAAACTTTTACGTATGATTTAAATGTCGAAACATTTTTTCTAATGTCTTTGAAAAAATCATTATCGTATTATAAGAGGTACCAACATACGTGAACGCAATTATTATATCGGTTGGTATAATTCTTTATTGCTGTGTTATTATCATGTGATCATCGCATGGCTTTTAACCATGTATATATGATATTGTGTATAACTAGAAATTTGAAATAGTGGTGGATGGCTCATTTTTTTATAGAAATTACAATTATAAATTAGTACCTATATAAAAGATATTAAAATATACCATTAGTTTTTTGGTCTTCTTCCAATACTAAAAATTTTTTATGTTTTAAATGTATACATTTTAAAATCTATCATACTTATTATGAACTACCTATTAATTATATAAATAAATATGTAATAATATTCAATATTTACAAAACAGAAAGAGGAAGATAGCCTTACCTGTGTCCGCGCTTGCACGATTAATCATAAAATAACAAGAGTAATAACATATTATTATTATTGTTATTACATTATAATATACGAGTAACTAAAAGAATACCTATATGTATTATATGTACCTCATAATATTATACCACCGTTATCTATTAATTTCCCCCCTAAAACCGTGTTTATAGCTTAGTTGCCTATCGTATCATGTTCCTTGTATAGTATTGTAATTGTTTGTTTATTAATTAAGATGTCAGTCACTAATCAAAATCTGTTAGATTCAGTATTCACGCGTTCTATAGTAAGTTGTCGTCTTCTTTTTTTTGCACTGTAACTATAGTCTATAGTCGTGTGGTTGAAAGTGGAATGTTCAACTAATCAAACCATTTCAAGTGCATCTCAATTTAAATACGGTATGAAAATATATGATTTCTATGTTATTTATATTTATAGTAATTTAATCCCTTCAATTCATCTCGTTTATAAAATCGAGAATAATCATTATTTTTCAGCGATGTTTCAAATTTGAAAGCAATGATAATTGATAATAGATTAACGAATAATTCGTGCATTTGTAAAAGTTATCAAATAGTCTTTAGTATTATAATTATGAAGGAAAATAACATAAAATACCTAAACTAAAATTATTAATAGTGTTATTAAATCGTATAATAATATTGTAATAAATATACCAGTGTGTTCACCAATTTAGGGGACATTGAATTTCTCGGCCAGATTTTTTTGAAATAAATCGATTTTTTTTTTTACAAACTGGTGGTATACTAATATAAATTTCAAAAAATTTTTAAATTTTGGTCTGCGCGTGCTTAGTAAAAACGTCTTTTTTTTTTTTTTGAATAGAAACAACTATTTTGAACATCATATTCAGATTGGCCTATTATTTTTAAGGAATTTTGATATATCAATTATGGTTCTAAATTCAAAATTGACTGAATACGAGCCATGTCAATTTTAATAAATAATACATTATTTGTATTATTTTTAAAAATTTATAAAACCATTTATAATTAGTTCTTATTGGTTAATTTTTGAATATTTGTACATTTTTTTTTTTTTTTATAAGTCTAAACAGGACTAACATAATATGGGTATAAAATTATAACACTACTAAAAAAAAAAAAACCAATAAGAATTAATTTTAAGTGATTTTATAAATTTTTAAAAATAATACAAACAATATATTATTTATTAAAATTGACATGGCTTTTATTTAGTCAATTTTGAATTTAGAACCCATAGTTGATACATAAAAATTGCTTAATAGGCCTATCCGAATATGATGTTCAAAATAGTTGTTGTTATTCAAAAAAAAAAAAAGTTTCTACTGACCATGTGCAGATCAAAATTTAAAAATTTTTTTAAATGTATCAAAAAATATGTATTAAATATGTATTGATATACCATCAGTTTAAAAAAAAAAATCCGGCTGAGAAATTCAGTGTTCCCTAAATTGGTGAACACTAATATAATAAATAGTATATTCACAATTATTAAAAATATTAAAAATAGTTCAAACATATTTAGAAAACAAACTGTTAATTAATATTTTTTTCTCAGCCCTTATAATATGATGTTTATGCTATTATCATCGGTCCTATAAAGAAAAATATTTAAGTATATTAATACTTATAAAATGATTTGAAAAAATATACAAACGTATTTAACTCAATATTATTGTTTTTAAAATAATTTTATCATTTATAATACTTAGAAAAGAATAATGTAGGTATATAAGAATACTATTAATACTATTATATAAATTTTAAGATAAAATAAAATCTTATTAATTGAAAATAAATGTTTTAAAAGTTTTCTGTAAATCAGAAAAATGTCGATAACATTACAATTTTGATGCGTGTTGTTATATTGTGAAGTCATAATCGAATTAACTTATGGATGATAATTTATTGGTTATAACTTATAATTCAGTCATTAGTAATTTATTATTTGAATACACTAAAATCTACTATTTAAAGTTCAAGGATGCTATAAGTACCAACACTGACTAATAAAAATCTGCCGAAGTACCTTATGCCCCTCGTCGTTAGGTTAAACTAGTTAAATGGTTAGATTTTATAAATACAGGAATACTTAAAAAATATTAGCAGTTTTTATTATGATAATTATGATTTACTGGAAAAATTAACACACAATAGTGGTGACCATGGTATATTAATACAATATGGTACCGTGGTGTGATAATGTGTAGCTAAATAGCCTAATTAGGACGCCGTGTGATCATTATTATTATAATATTATTGTTGACATTTATTAGAAACAACATATTATTACAGTAATGTAGCTATATAACCTATCCATAACGCCGTGTGATCATATATTTTCTTACTAAAAAAAAAAATTATTATTATCATCTTTGAATTTTGAACGTATAATTATTACTATTTCAACACAGTTTTATTTTTGATGCCATCATGCTTCTCTGCCATTCCTTCAAGTTGCGCAACAGGTGAACATTTGTTTTAAAAGCGGCTTGCTCCTCTAACATCTTCGGTGACGATTCGTCTGCTGATCATAATATACAATATCACAATTTTAATATAAGCGAAAAGTCTCGTCATTAGGTAGGTTGGATTATTTATATTTTACATGCCTAAACGGTCACATTGCGTTTGTAAATAATACGATTATCACAAACACTATTATTATCATCATCATATTTAATTATGATTATTATTTGCTTGTTATATTATTATCGTTTTCCATTCGATTATCATTATTATTCTTATAATTTATAGCACGCACATAATTTTGTAGTTATAGTCATGTTAATGGATCATTTCACCGTCTTCGATACTCCACTAGTCATTGTCACCAACCACCCATATGGCCATATGCTATCTAGTATTAATACAATTTAATAATAAATAAAAAAATGTTTCCTAGGTCAAAATTCTTGAAAACTTAAATAAAATGTTCCTTTAAAAATTTTAAATGAAATAATGTAGTTTTATCACTTGAACATTAAACCCTAGCTTTCTATAAATTAGTTAAAAACAGCTCAGCTCCACTTAAATTCTGTATAACACCGATGTGCTTTAATTAATAATATTACATATCTATAGGATTTTACTATTTTTGTAATTTATATAGTGTATTATGATATTTAACAACTAAATCACGGATAATTATTTTAGACAGATTGCCTTCAACTTGTTTGAATTAGTTGACAAAGCAAGGTAGGTCAACGAATTTTCCATGAACTAACGTGGGTACATTAAAGCCAAAATATACCTATATAAAACCATATTTTACATTTTTTATTTATTTTCGGCAAATTCAGGTTATATAGCTTATATAATATATTATATAAATTCTCATATTCGTTATTCTAATACTATTGTCGTTCTCTCTTAAATTTTATATATAGGCAGTTAAATATTCAGATAAATCAGAACAAACTTCACATTATTTTAATAAGCCTTCTATGAAGTAATATACATTATATGAAAAATCTATGAAAAAAGGAGTATTAAAAGCATTTATATCATTGTCGTGAATACTAGAAAATTCTTTACTAACCGTTGTAGTTGCAGTGTTGGTAATTTGTATTTGTATCGTACAACTGTTTTATGAATATTGTGAGCAAGGAACCGTGCTCAGAGGGAATATATATATATATATATATATATTAATAACAATATATTCAACCATATTTCGATCATATATTTTTAAAAGGTTACTGTTTATGCATTAGCGTTGTGATCTGATACGATTAATTTATGTTTTTACAGTATTAGGAGGTTTTGTAATAATAAGTCTCTACAGTATTGTAGTACTGTTCTAATTTTTAATAAACAAAATATCTTAGATTAGGTATACAATTACTTAATCGATTAGCTTATTGAAGTACGTACATTGGCAAAGTTATTGGAAGATGTTTATGTTCCTGTTTTCTTGCATTCCTAAATCACTCATGTAGGAAACAATTATGAATCAATAAATACATTTCTGTTCAATGAATTTGAAAATAACTTATAAATTATTAAATTTAACAAACATTTATTATAGTAAAGTATAAACATTATTCTAATATTATATTATATAATTACATCATTAACCGTCGTGTGAAAATTTTTTTAGTAAATTATTACAACTGATAGATATTTGACATTTAGATTCATCATCTCTTTTAAGGAATTTAATGTTTTGTGTGATTGATCAGTGACTATAGTTTGTTAGTAGAGTAATGTGATTAATATTCAGAAATTTTTTCATTAAGACTAAATGGATCGTTAAATTCACTAGAGCGAGCAAGTTATATTATTGTTCTTTGACTTAAAGTATGAACTTTGTGTTAAAATTTATTCAGTTTAAAATGTAATAAAGTAAGTTAATAAAATAAAACCACTTTCAGAATCAACACACTTTAGTATTATAAAATAATCACCAATGTTATTTAGTCACAATGAGTGTCGTAATCAATTTTAGCTAATAGCTCCTTTTCCATGACTCATAAGATAAATTTGTATTGCTTATATTTTTGTTGATTAACATTTAATAATATGAAATTAAATAAAATAAGGAAAATACAATAAATTGATTGAAACGTTTTTTTTTTCAATTTCACAAAGCTATAATTAGGTATATAATATATTATTTTAATTACTGTAAATAAATTTATACCTATTTGAAATATATATTGTGCTGTGGGAGTAGTTTCTAATCTACCTAACCAAGTGCTCTCTTATATATAACATTTAAAGCATAATCAAAATTTTAAACTCCAATTAAACCCATAATCATTGTTCATGTTTATATTATAACTACACTTAAAATGTATTTCATCTAGAGGGCGTTTAGTTAAAAAAATTATTACGATCGCATTCTGCTCAACAAAATGTTTTAATATGTTTGTACGTAGGTATGAGCCTATTATTCATATATTTAGAACAGAGTTCTAAAACCACACGCCATGTTGATTCATACATAAAAAGTCTAGAAAAAGTAAATGTTCTTACTAAAATACACAGGGTTCAACGTTGCCAACAACTTCTATACAAAACCGTTTAGAGCGTTACCCATATTATTTGTGCATTATTTTTTTTTATAAATTATGTGCATATAAATGTATATTATAAATTATATATCATATAAAATGTACATAAACGATAAATTATATCGCAGGGATCCTTAACCGATGTTTTCTATGAAATATTCACGTCAAGAGTTCCGGAAAAAAGTGTACCATTTTGTAATAAAAATATGCAGAATCTTTTGAGTAAAAAAAAATGTATGCAATTTGATAATACTATATTAACAAAATCCCATGAGTAATCAGATAAAAAGGGGTTGAAAATGGTTTTAGGTTATGTGTCTATTAATTTTAGGTTTAGGTATTCGTAATTTCACATAGTCTTGCATTTTCCTGAAATAAACAAATGTCCCATAGGGATCGTTAAACTTTAACCGAAATCAACAACTCAATAGGTATCAAATGTTAATAAACAAAATAATGCAGTACCTGGTAATACAGTATGTAGGTACTGGAAAGTATAGCCTTAGAAATATTGTAACAATATGATACTTACCAAAGCCAAATTTAAGGGGGTGACGGTTTCAAGGAACCTCCAACAAGTTTACAAATGTTAAAAATAACTTTTTATAAAAAAATTAAGTAAAAATTGAGAACTATGACTAAGGGGCTAGGGAGTTTTGTTACATAATATATTGTATTTATTATTATATACATTGGGAACGACATTATTTTATTTTATTATTTTATTTATTTATTTTTGAATAATAGAGTTATAGTTTAAAACTTATAATGGTAACCTCGTGTAAACGAGAATCACGGCCTATAAGTAAATTCTGTATATTAACATTAAAGATTATTTATTATTTGTTACTGAATAAAATTGCAACAAATAGTTTCTTATATAAATATTTATATAAGTAATTTTTTATACATATTTTAATTTAAATACAGCTTTCTTTTGAACTTATATATGATTTATTTAGGTAAAAATGTTATCCAACAATTGTAGTATAATATTTTAAGAGTTTATAATATTATCTCTCTTTTTAACAATAATTCCCTTAATAGCTTTTTAAGTACGTTTAAGTTACTATTATAATACCTGTATAATAATTTATGTTAATGTACAACAACTAAAACTAATGATTATTTACTTCATTATATACAATAAAATACATTTTAAGTTAAAATATGTCTATATTATATAATCTATATATTTATATTATAATATACAACACAGCAATTAACTTATAAATATCTTGAATAACAATTTGATAAAATAATATTTATTAGACATTTCTAACTACAGATTTAATTTTCACCCGTGAAATATATTTTACTTTTCTTCAGTTATTTAATTTTTATTATTTTTTTTTTTATCAGTGTATTAGTTTGAACATTTATTTTTGATGATAATTATCCTATCTTATCGAAATTTATTTTTAATATACCATGTACCTAATATAATAATATATTGTTATTTTGTATTACATATTTACAAAAGTCCTACTATATGAATAAAATTATACATGTTTTAATATTAAAATAAATACTACAATCAATCAAAACTTCATAATTATATATTATTTATATAGACATAAGGTATTATACTGATACTTTAAATAATAATTATAACTTACAAATGTTGATTCGTTGATTATAAATGAATATTTTTGTAATATCAGCACTTATTTATTTATTTTTTTTTTAATTTCGATACAAGTTTATGATGTAGAATGTCTTAACAAACAAATTACGTCAAACAGCTCAAGTATACCGAAAACATAATTAGGTTTATAAGTTCATTAGTTTAAATTTTAGGTAGAATAAAATAACATTTAAAACATTGGGCCATTGCAGTCGTTATAAATACATAAAAAAACTTACTACTTAGTTTGAATACCTATACTGGCTATACTGCACAATACATTAGTTATTATAAAATTACCAAAACCAAAATGGAGCAGCAATCATAATATGTTTAAATGCATGACTATATAAAATATTGTTTAGTTAATTTACCGGCTTTATGAAAGATTGTACAATGCCAAATAATACTTTAGGAAATTATATAAATTATAAATGTATAATATTTTATGCGATAATAGATTATGATTTCTTCTTCTCATGAATAGTACAGACATTTTTAGATTTTGAACTGAGTGATGAATGGACCTACCTATTGATTTTACAATGATGTGTGTTATTTTTATTTTTATTTTTATTATTGTGTCTGTCACCACGTTTTGAAGCAGTAAAAGTGCTTCGATTTTAAAAAGTCAGCCGTGCTTCTGATAGGAAAGTGAATCTAGTTGGTACTTTGGGGGGGGGGGTCAAAAGTAAAACATTTCCAATAGTTTTCAAAGGCGTCAGGAAAATCCCTAAAAAAATAACAGAAAAACAGGAATTTTGACGCAAAACCAGTTTTAGACAAAATAGATTTTTTTATAATATGGTTGTAATTCAAAAAATAATCACTATAAATACTTGAATTTATATTGCGTTATTTATATTTATTTATTATTTATTTATTATAGACCACTGAAATTTTAGATTTTTATGAGAATTTATTTTTGAAGTGTCGATAAAAAAATGTTGGATGATCAAAACATTTTGAAAATTTAATACAAGGTTCCTTATGAGTTGTTCTTATTGTAGATAAAAAATTAAAAATCATTTGTCACAATTTTTTTATAAGCGTTTATAGTTCAAATTTGTACGAAATCTGTCAAAAACACGATAATTTGCAAGTAATTTTGAAGTTGAAAAATCATAAAAGAATTTTGTGTTAATAACTAAAGATTAAAAATACAACACTAAGTTTTCCATAAGTTTTCTTTGAAGTATTTATAGAGTAAACTCGAAGCATCATTGTAGAAAAAATTTTAACTGCATTTGAATTTTAAATTTTTAAGATGTAACGTAACGATAACGATTCATCCCAAACGATTTTAAATATTTGTTATTATTCAAAAAGTATAAACCATAAATATTTAAAAATTTTACCAGTTATTTAGATTAGAATTTTCTTTAAATGATTTAATTCTCAAAATATTTTGAATTTGTTGAGCTATTAATAGACGACTGAAATTTTTTTTTTGAAGTGTTGATAAAATTTTTTTGGTCCTATCAAAATACTTGAAAATTTAATACAAAGTTCCTCATAAGTTATTCTTATAGTGATTAAAAAATTATAAGAATACATAGGCACAATATTTTTTTATTATCATTTGAAGTTCAAATATTGACAAAAATTCATCAAAACTATGAAAATTTTCAAATTATTTTGTAGGTATAATTCATAAAAATGTTTGTACATGTAGCTAAGAGTTGAAAATTTAATACAAGATTTTTCATAAGATTAGCTTACAATAATTATAAAAGAACTTAAATTTTGATGTTTTCAGGCCATTAAAACATAAACCACCTTTTTCACCAATCACTGAAAATTATATCCTAGGCTGACAAATCAGATGATTAGTTCAGAATTGTTTTTTGTATACAATGATAATAAAATTATCATTGGATTCAATTTTAACCCTCCTATAATATAAAATAGTAATCCACACGGCACCTATAATGTACAGCAGAGCGGTACCCACTTACCCACTTTTTTTTTATTTACATATTTATTTTTACTTTTTGGCATTTTATGATTGAATAATGTAATAATAAAAATGTATCTAAATTCTAATAAAATAAAATTAAAGAATTTTTCAAAGTAAAACTACAATTACAAAAAATATATGTTAGTGTTACATAAATAAACTATTATTATCTGTTTGAAAAACTTAATCACTTACGATTAAAATGAACTTACACTCAATAAAAAAAGTTATGTTTGTATTTCGTATTTTTATTTTTTTATTTTTATTTCTTGAAATCTTTACAGATAATAATAAATTTTAGTATTTTAAAAATGTGAGGTAAGTGTTTTATAAAATGTAAGTTACATAATACTATATATTGTACTGTTGTGAATGAAGGAAATATTTCTAAATATTTAGCCTTCAAATCAGAATTATAAAATTACAAATGTTAACTACTACAACTGGGGTGACATCCTAACATACTATAGAATATCGTGTTTTTTTACATCTGAACTTCTATTTGATGTGCAGTACGTTGATACGACATATATGCATCGTCGTTAATCATGCTTCGTTCCTATTGAACCTAACTGAATGAGTTCCCGTAGCCAAAATTCGTCTATTTTGACATCTACAATCGTTTGTGAACTATACGTCTATAATTCGTAGTATTAAAGCTTTTCTTTTCCAACCCTGTACTTAGAACTTTTCTCTAGTTACATAACGAAATTGTCCACTTTCTCCTCGATAATTACAGAAAGAGATAATTAGCTACTCCCTATGCTCCCAGTCCACTGATAGGATAGCCAATAGAACATTGCCACCAACTTTTTAAGGAAAGAAAATACCTCTGTTTATCATCTTATCTAAATGATGCTTTATTTTTCGCACTGTAATCTTGCATCGCATTTTAGAAGAATGATCAGGAACTATGCTTAATTACTGCAACGAAGTGCACGGGGTCATATATTTATTATATAATATAATAAACTCGTATATATAATTTCTTAAACTCATACTAGACTATGCTATGTATGTATTAGTACTTTTTTATATATTGCTGAGTAAGTAATATCAGTAGATATTTCTAAAGAATAATCACGTCTAAAAATTAAATTCTTCTTGTCATATTTTTTCTCTTTATCAAATTTACTTATTGTAATTTGTATTTACTTAAAGATTGTAAATAATAATAATAATAAAAAGAATCATAACTTATAATACATTTGTATACTAATTATAGCTCTATTAATGACTTACATTTGCTACATATTAAAATTACCTTAATCGTAGTATATCTATATTCTAACATATTAGATATAAATAAATGTAGCTGAAACATTAAAATAGTTGTATTAAATAATTTTATAGATCTCAAGAAGCAAAAATATGTGACAAAGCAATTCTTAATCGTGTATAATGTTCTTACAGTTAAACTTTGTAAAAAAAAAAAAAAAAAATGTTTTGTAGAAACCCATACAATATATTATATGAATATCCTTGTGTATTTACATCAATTTAATTTTCAGCAAAGCCTTACAGTACTTTTGGCAGATCTAATATAATGTGCAGCTTTAAATTCTATATAATGTTATTTTTTGGTGCTTTAAAATACGTTATTATATTGTAGTTATACTTGAATACTATTAAGTACAGCGTCGTTAGGTATATGATGAAATCTTTACTTAAAACGTAGTATAATTAAGCGATTTGAACGCATCCAATAACAAATGTTTTAGTTACTTATATTGGTTTTATTTTTTAAATGACCACACTTTTTTGGTAATAATGCACCAGCTGTATTCCAAAATATTCATCTTTAGATATTAGTTGAATAATATTATATAATATTGCGATCCCTGACGCATTAAATATTTCTGATTTCGTGTTAGAATTGTAATTTTTTTGTATAGTACCTTGCTTATTTAGCTTATTGTACTATTGTACTATAATTATTGTCCATTAGTGAAATGTATTAATATACCTATACATTATGCACTATGTGAATAATTCAATGAAAAAAAAAATTAACAAGTAAAATATTAAGTATTTTAAAAGTATACAGTTATAAATATTAAAGTCAAAATTGAATTTTAATCACCTTATTATTGCTTGATTGTAGTGAAAATAGAAACAAATAAGTATAACATTACAGAGAAAACATGTTAATATACTTTTATATTATTCGATGTTTATATAGTTTTATATTAGGCAATACTAAATTTTAAAACAACAATGGGAGTAGATAGTAAATTGTATTCATGATTACTTTTTCTCAATTGACATTGAAGTGTATAATTTTATAATATAAAAAACATTGAATCACAAAATGTGCATTTAATAATTAAATGTTTATAGTTAACTATTGGTCAATTAGGTTTAAATCTTGGCACACATTCTACAAAAACTGTACCTTTTGTAACCGACTTAACCAAATTTAATTTAAAAATTAATTTATAGTATAACCAATATAAATCATATTGGAAATTTAATTGTTCTGTGACATTATTGATTACTGTTTTAAGTACGCTATTTACTAAAATTTCATACCTATTCAAATAAACGACAGTTTTATTAAGCGGTTACATTAGATCAAATAATTAAATTACAATTAGTTTGAAATACTCTGCAATAAGTTGATGATGACTAAAGGATGTATATAATATGTAAAATGTAAATTTTAAATAACATTAGAACTCAATTCATTATTATTTAACAATACAAGATGGTCAATAAATTAAATCATATATACAGCCATGAATAATAGTTCATATCTTTTTTTTACTTACTTTGAAATTTAATTAAATTATATTATTATAACAAAATTATCAATCTACTATGACATTTATGGGCTACTCAAAATATACTATATACATACTATATATAGGTAATATAGGTATAATATAAATATATATATATAGGTATACACAATACACAAATACAAATACTGGTAAAATAAATATTATGTATATATAATATAATATGTGTATTGTATAACAAGGTTGGAAGCGTATGTTTAAAAATAATTATTTTTGAACTATTTATTTTTATTATATAAGCTCGATTATTCTCTATTTAAATTATCATGCGATGTTTAAATTGTGTAAATGAACTAGGTATATCAAATAACTCACAACTGTAATAATAATATTATTATGAATAATAAATTATTACGGAGACTTCAACGAGAGTACCTACCTGTTATAATAAAAGTGTTCTCAAATTGTGTTATTCAATAATACTATATTGATAAATCTAAGTTATCTAAGTTAAATTTAAGTTATTTAGCATTTAATTCATCAAAATAACGTAAATTATTTAACAATTGTTTTCTTTAAAATCTAAAATCTTGAAATGTACAATATTATACTTTTGTTTAATTTGAGTTTTTTATTTGTTTAATGATAATTACATTAATATTTATTTTTATATAATACGTTATGATAACTTAAAACTTGTAGGTAGTAAATATTCTCGGCAGTTATAATTTTAACATCGATTTTGAATTATGATAAAAATAGAATACATAAATATAGAATGTAGAAAATAGATGGAATCCGATCTCAAAAAAAAATATGGAAGTACCTTGTTCTATATTATTAAATGTATAAATGTATCGATGGATATTTTATTATAAATTATTAATAAATATAATTGAACATATACAAATATGATTATTAAATATTAATTGCCTTCAATAAATAATGATTTTTGACGTGAACTTATTTATAATAATATAATTTATTATTTCATACCTACGTATGAAAATAGGCACTTAAAAAAAATAAGATTGTGAGTTAATTTGTAATCAAAACTTTTTACTATATTAAGTAGGTAGGTATATTATATCTAGTCACTTAGGTATCTGTATACAAGTTTTTAATTCATGTTATTTTTTAAATCGTTATTAAATTGCCAAAAGTTAAATTGAATATTCATTTTTAAGCTTTTAAAATATCTCAGTCTTTTTTTTATTAATAAAGGATAAAAACTTAAAAAACACTATAGTACCTAAGTATCTATAAAATAATAATATTATACTTATAAATAAGCTTACCAATAAATGAAAACATTGTAATTGGAAATAATCTAAGTCAAAGTACAGTATGTATTAGGCTGACATAATATTTACTAGCAAATTAAAAAACAAAAAAGTGGGTAAGTGGGTACCGCTCTGCTGTACATTAGGTGTCGTGTGGATCACTATATATTGTAGGACGGTTAAATTTGAATCCAATGATAATTATCATTGTATACGAAAAACGATTCTGAACGAAGATGATTTGTCAGCCTAGGATATAATTTTCAGTGGTTGGTAAAAAAGGTGGTTTATGTTTTAATGGCCTGAATAAATTAAAATTTAAGTTCTTTTATAATTATTATAAGCTAAACTTATAGAAAATCTTGTTAAATTTTTCAGAACAATTAAAAATTTCAGTTGTCTATAAATAGCTCAAAAAAAGTCAAAATATTTTAAAAATTAAATCACGTAAAGAAAACGCGAATCTTAATAACTAGTAAAATTTTCAAGTATCTACGACTTATACTTTTTGAATAATAACAAATATTTAAAATCGTTTGAGGATAAATCGTTATCGTTACGCTATTCCGTAAAAATTTAAAATTCAAACTCACTTAAAATTTTTCCTATAATGATACTTCAAGTTTTCTCTATAGATACTTGAAGGAAAACTTATGGAAAACTTAGTGTTGTATTTTTAATTCTTAGTTATTAACACAACAAATTGTATGATTTTTCAACTTCAAAATTAGTTGCAAATATTCGCGTTTTCGACAGATTTCGTAAAAATTTGAACTATAAACGCTTATAAAATAAAATTGTGACTAACGTTTTTAAATTTTTTCTAACTACAATGAGAAAACTCATAAGGAACCTTGTATTAAATTTTCAAGTTTTTTTGGCCATTTAAAAATTTTTTTATCCACACTTTAAAAAAAATTTTTTTCATAAAAATCGAAAATTTCAGTGGTCTATAAATAACTCAAAAAAGTCAAAACTTTTTGAAAATTTAACTGTATATATATATAATACTGACATAAACATTTGGTGAAAATTTCAAGTTTATACAGTGATTAGTTTTTGAATTACCACCATATAAAAAAATCGTTTTGGTCGAAAACTGGTTTTGCGATAAAATTCCCGTTTTTCCGGCATTTTGTTTTGGTTTTTCCCGGCACTTTTGAAAACTATTGGAAAATTAAAAAAATGAACTCCCCGATGTACCAACTAGATTCAATTACAAATCGGAAACCGCCACCAAAGTTTGAAATTCGAGCATTATTTCGACACGTTATCGTGTACACACACACACAAAAAAAAAAAAAACACACAACATTGTAAAATCTATAGCCATTTTCTGACTAGGTATTAGGTATATGAATATAATATGATTAGGTAGTCACAACATTACCATTAGAGTAGCCTTATTGGTAAATATTTTTAGGTAATTAAAAAAAGCGAAACAAATTGCAAACGATATTATGACAATAAAATAAATATAAATGATAATTATAGGTAAATAGACAATACAATTCGCTTATTATTTTCGGTTATAACTTATTAGTTAAACAAATTGTTACGAGAAAATTGTATTTTTTACGATGTTATGGTATTTAATACACGTACTTACGAATTATTATAACATTACGAATAACAATATTATTATCGACTATCTCCCGTTTGTAGCAATTCCGTTGGCTGCACTGTGGGTGTGTACGTGAAACGATCTCACTCCGGTTCGACAGGTAGGTAGGATTAAACAGGTATGGTGAGCAGCAGCAGCTATCAACGTGATACTGCCACGCTACACCAGATCCAAAACAATAACACTGCCCAGTCAGGCATAAGTCGATTCTTACGGTCAATATATACGTGTAGTGCGTTCGTTTCAGAATTTAGTCGAAAATATTTTTCGTGATTACCGATTTTGTTTATTGAATGTTTTTCCTTTAAGTGTTATTTATTGTTTATTTTCGTTCCGTTAGTTTAGTTTAATGTGTAATATGATAATATAGTGAGTGTGATGCATACCATTCGAGTTGCTAAGAACCGCAGGTGACATTATATTATATCCAACTGGTGAGTCTGAACTCTGAATAAAAAGATTTATTATTTTTTACGTGGCGCTGAATACTGCGTTCACCAATCAGTTTATTTTTAACGAAATAAAACAATATCATTGAAAACCTTTTTGGAAATCAAATTACAATCTGGAAAATGTTACTTTTAATATTATTTTCTTCCTTGACATAACTACCTGTACCGGCTATACTTATAACTAATATATAACTATATATTGAAATTGTAAGTAAAACCAAACCCTGGTTACGTATTATAGAGAGTTCTGAAAACTAATACGACATAAATAATTGTTGTTAAATATTAATAAAACATTTTCGTTAAAAAAAAAAAACTCAATTTTAGAGCGGGTGCATACCTAGCTAGGTATTAAAGATTTTAATGCGCGGTCACGAACACTGCGCATACAGTGTTTTTTGTTGTGATAAATTATTATTCACATTTTAAAAATAATAATTTCTATTATTGATTTTTTTGCAGTATACGTATAAACAATAGTTTAACTGTCTAAGAATCGGAAAGGAGTTTTGCTTGTTTTTAAATTTAAGAACACCCCAATAAATTACTATAATAAGTATCCTACTTTTTTTATTTTAGTTCCTTATTTGTTAAAAAAAGGATTACCTTTTATTTTTTAGTTTTAAGTTTAATAAGTTTTTATTTTATTTTAGTTTATGTCTTACCTGTTCTGTACAAAAATCACAATTAGGCCAGAATTCTATCTTTAATAAAATTTTGTTTAAAAATTTATTTTTTTTTTATCGTATAGAGTCAATATTTTTTTCAATATTAATTAAATATAACAGATAAAATACGTAATATTAACGTAGTTAATTAATTTAATGAACAATAATTTTACATCATATTAGTTTTATTTAAATAAATAAATGATTTTCAAAACTATGTATTAAAGTTTAATATCAAATCAATAATTTTATAATATGTAGGAAATTATTAAACAGCCCAATATTAATAACGGATAGTTATGAAAAAATGCCATGTTAGTGGCAATCCATTAAAAATTAAATTAAATTATTTAATGGCCAGTTAATTGTTATTTAAAAGATCTATTAGGTATTAATATATTTTTAAACATAAGATAGAAATATAGTAATAGGTAAATTGAAATATTAATAATAATATGTTTTAGTATCGGTTTAATAAAAATGTTATTATATAGGTAAATTAAACAACTCAATAACATATTTATTCTATATTAATTGACCTCGATCGACTTAATGTTTTGTAAGTAAACAATTGTCGTATTTACGAAATTCTCATTACCATAAACTTGTTATAACTTTTAAAACTAATTTTATTTTGTTGCCGTTTTATATTTATGAATACATAAAAGTTAAGGTGTATAATCTATTTTCTTAGTATATGCAATTGAATTAACATTAACTAAAGTCTAAAAATGCAATTTTCTATTGTATGCAAACATTATTGATTGGTACTTCCTTAGTATTAATTATTTATGGTGTGCAAATTTTTATTTTGATACAATACACCTAAAGTTTTATACACGTATTGGTATTGGAATTGTATAGCTCAATAATTATTATTCAATTTAAGATTTAAACTTTTAAGTTTTAGAATCTAGCTAGTATATCAATTAAAAATTATGTATACAAATTTACACATGTATACATATATTTTATGGAATGATATTAAGTACATATTAAATTTATCGTTCGTTTTTGGTATTAATTAATAAAAATGTATATAATACTCGTATATTTGAATATATTTTCATGACATTCCTATTATTTGAATATAGTTATTCAATATCGATATTAAATATGTATTTAATTATTATAAATATATTTATATTATTCTCGTTATAACTGCAGTAAAGAATATTGATGGCGTACGATCGTCTATTAGAACAATTCAATTTCTTGAGTTAAAATTTATTAACCGTTGGGTAGGTAATTGTATTAATATAATATGCCATTGACAAAAGTCATTTGCGAAATAAAATTAATACTTATAATTTAGTTAGGTACCTATAGTTTATTTTACTGATCTCGTAGAAGTATATTATAACTACATAATATTAAAATAATTTATTTCGTAGAAGGTATATTATTATGTTATATGAGAAAAATACGAAAATAATATAAATTTATAACGTCAATACATTAGTTGTAAATATGAACATTGTATACATGACTGCAGTGGGAATAAAATATAATTTGTTTTATGGAAACGGCGAAATGGAATTCGTTCTGGTTTCGAAAACTTTTACCATAGATCAAGAAGCGGTTCGATTGATAGCGCGTTATAAATATATAATACGACTATAATTGAATCATTGAGTAGTAGGTACTATGTGGCAAGTTTGCTACTATTTCGATATGTCTATTAAAATTATTATTATTATATCTATTGGTACCAACACCAATATTTAATGGTACATATTATATTATTATCAGAATGATATTTATTTTCGTTTTGAGTAGAGGTACACGCAGTATTGTTTTTATTTTTCATTTTTGTTATTATTACCTAATATCGTTAGGTTAGCGTTTAATTACTTACTTCTCCTGAACTTTTTGGCACTCTGATGGTTTGATTTAATTAACAACGCGTATTTGATGAACGGCGGAGTGTCGCATTCTGTGCGATCGATTTAGGTCGTCTGGCCATTACCGAACATTAATTCACCTGACTCCCAATAAACCGCTCGCGGTGCCGCCGCTCATCCACTACGCATAGGTTATAATAATGATGATAATATTATATTATAGTATACCTTTAGGGAAGAACGCGCCTTTTTGTACGTGCTCGATTGTCTGCGTGTACTGTGTTAGTGTGTGCTTACAATATACGCGTTGTGGTGCACAATGGGCACATGCGATCCCGTAATGCTCGTGTTCCGAATTACAATTACTATTATTATTATTATTATTATTAGGTAGGTAAGGCTCTGGTGGTATAGTGCATTGGACTCTGTATCGTTACTCGTGTTTCCGTGCTGCACACGGCCGTCCTCGATACGACGATATTATTCTTGGAGACGCGTCGTCATCGGCGGGCGGGCACGTCGTCGTCGTCAGCGTATAGAAGTAATATAGGCGTAGGTCAAGTACATAATATAATATTTTATGCATACCGGACGTCGTCGACAATAATGCGTGCGTGAAACACTGACCGGCGATATGGGAAGCACGAGACCGATCGGTCACCATTATTGCGACGAAAAAATATCGCATAGTCCCGCGTTTGATTACGATTCTCTTTTTTTCGTTTTTCTCCCGTTTTTCATTTTATTCCGTTGTCGATTGTTCGTTGCTGAGCTTCCTTGCGAGTGCTCACGTATTTAAACTATATACAGACGGTCGCAATCCGTTTTTCGTCGACGGAATTCCGTATGGACTCCGAGCTGCATATCATAAAGTATTAGGTATATGGGTAGATCGACGCTAGTATTTATAATATAATGATGTGGAGGTAGGTGTAGTAAATAGTAATCGAATTTTTTCTCATCGGAATTCAATACACCGCAAAATCAGTCTCCACGATAGGCGCTAGTCCACTGATTCTCTTCGTCAAAATAATAACGACGACGTATATAAATGTCAAATCATCTAGACATCCTGAGATTGAATGGATTCATTGAGCGGAAAACGTATGACCGAAATTCTTATTGCGGTATTCTAATTTATCCAACAGTTGGGTTATGCACCGAGAAAGCACCTTCGTACTGTAAATATTTATTTACTGATTTTTACAGAGTTTTGTATTGCAATAATTTAATACACAACAAAGCCAGTGTCTATAGGTAGGTACGACTGGCGTAAGTCTACTGATTCACATTTAAATCACCTGTATCTCTACCAATGTATTCATCATGTGATAAACTAACAACTGAGATTCTTACCGCTATCGTTATGATATTTTAATTTATTTATCAGATTAGTTAAGGTACTATTACACTAACACTTATTAGAATATTCATTTTAAACGGTGTAGGCTTATTGGGATTTTTTTTTTTTAATAATTATTTTCAGTTTCAATTTTTATAATTTTTAAATTTAAATGTATAAAATAACTTTTATTTGCGTTTTTTATTTGATTAATGATTATATTTAGTATAGTATAGTATAGTATAGAGTGTGGTAAACTCATTAACGTGTTAACTAAATTTTGATACAGTTAATATGGCCAACAGAATTCTTGATTTCACACACACACACTACGGTCTACCTGGAACCTGGTAATAGTTTAATAGTATTTTATTAAATATTAAAAAAAAAATGTTCTTGGCTTCTTGCAGTCGAAGCTCTTCAATAATATCCGTGTACCTACATGGTCGTGTACATCTACCCGTAATCTATGTATCTATGAAAGATTTTTAGCAATCTATACGATTGACTATGCTGATCTTAACAAATACATTAGTTAGTGAACCCGTAAACTGTAAAGTGTTAATCAAATGTTATAATTTACAACACAAATGATATGCTTTGCGTCCTATTATAAAATTATCTTTATGGATTTCTCCACTAAATTCTATATCACTAATTTGTAGACTGTAATATATATTTAAAAATGTTAACAATTAAATACTCATATTTTATACATGGCAAAAAAAAAATACTTAAGTTATAATAATAACACATACAATTTATGTGTATTCTGGGCTATAGAAATTTTTATTTTCGAATGTGTTCCTAGTTTTCTAGCTATTATAATTTAACACTCAGCATGACTTCTTAAGAATTTGTTAGGTATTCCTTAAAAAATAAAATGTATTGTACTTACATATAATTGAATTATTTTTACAAATTATAATATGTTAATAGGAAAATATGAATTAATATAATACTCATAATACTATCATTGTTATAGCCCACATATCTTTTAAATCTAGTGTTGTTGACCTATTATTCTTAGTGCCGACGTTACACCTAATATAATTTATAATTAAATTAGGTAAATATCGAGGTAAATATATAACATTAATCTACCTATAATTTAACTATAAGATTACTCGTTTGAATTTCGATTTTGATAAATCCATATTTTTCTGAAAGTAAAAGATTTTTACATAAAAAGTATAGTTTTCATTAAAAAAGAAGTTGTTTACATCATATTATGGTACTATTTAAATTTAAAATAAAATCTGTGTTTTAAAATCAGAATTTAAATTAATTTTGGAGTGAGAATACGTCTTAGTGAATTATTTTGTATAAAATTTACTAACGTCTCTAGCTGTAATATAGATGAGTCATTTACAAACGATTCGTAAACTGCTTTACTAGGTACCTATGTAATGATAACTCAAATACACGTTATTCGCTTAGCATTATAAAATATATTATTATTCATATTATAATCGAACATTTTCAATTTATCTCTTCATAAGTATATTACATTGACCAATTACTACTGAATTTTTGACTGCAAAATGTTGACTTAATTTGTTTTCACTATAATTCACATATAATACATCACAGCATGTGACTTTTTTTTTGAAAACACTCATAATTTTAATGGTTACTAATTTTCCCCTAATTTGATTGTTTTGAACTTAATTTGTATGTGATTATAAAGTAACAAATTAACGATTTAAGTTAATACCTTCTCATTAGCGATTTCCTGTTCCTGAAAGAATTTACACTTTCTCAGATTAATACCTAACTTAATATATTATAATATGATAGGTACTTATATATAAATATAATTTAATACATTTTAAGAAAGTATTAATTAATTAAGTTTAATTTGTCTTAAGCATATCATTCTTGATGAAATAATTTTGAGTAGATTACAGAAATATATAGCATATTTAAATAGCATTATTAATATTAAGTAAACGCCAATGAAAAATATTCAATGTTTTTAATGAAAATTGCGAATTTTAATCGTGGTATTTATTTTATGCTACTTCCATTCATTTGTATGGCTATATACTATTGTTATATAAATACAAATTAAAATAATATCATAGTCGATTCGATACAGAAATTAAATTAAAGTTATTAAACTATAATTTGGTTTTAATATCATGATTATATAAGATAATAATATGGTGTATTATAATATACTTATACTTTACTACTACTGGTACTTTATTTTTTAGCCAAATAATAATCGTGTAATTTATTTAGCATAATATCTAGGAAATATTAAATAAAATACTGATATTAGCGCGACAGTAAAAAACAAAATAGCTTTAATAAATAAAATAAATAAACCATGTTTATTACTTTCTACAAATAAAATATCTGGAGATAGGTATTTTAAACAAATATGTAGTTTAATATACCTAGGTATTTCTTACTAAATGTACGAAGTTTTATTTATATCCACTTTTAAAATATCGACTTGTTTTTAATTTTTTTTAGAAAATGTCTTCTCGCAGTAACTGAATTATTCCATTAGAATGTATTAATATTTTTGTTTATTCCTAAGTTATTGGTATAGTTATTGTAAACAATTGGAGAAGAAATTAAAAATGATTTTAATGATATACTATATTATAATAAAAATGAATCTTTCATTTAGTACTTACTAACAAATGTTCACACATTAGTTTTCTTAAATTCTTGTCAATGAATAATTGTTTAATTTTCCGAAATTCTTTCCATTTTTTTTTTTTAATGTTATTTCATTTGAATTCCATGTTTCATTATGATTTATAACATAAGTAAAAAATTTTAAATATATCTTGGTATCTATATAATAGCCCCAAAAAATATTTATACACAATATACGCATTGGCTGTTTCATTATTTTTATTCTAAACATTTTGGTACCTAGTGAAACAATAATTTAATATAACATTTTTTAGAACACATGTGTATTATGTACTCAGTATTACGAAATGACACTACAGGATTATTTTAATAATATTAAAATATTCAGACTAGATTCAGACATATCTTCTTTATTTTTCACTTAACGGCAATATAATAATGATATTTGCTTAAATTATTTATTTATTTTTAAATTTATAAATGAAAAATAATGATTAACAAATACATACATTTTAATTAAAAATGTTATTAAGATTTTACAGTAATATAAATGATAGGGTGATAATAAATTGATTATTGATGTCTTCTATCATTTGTTTTTTAATAAGTTAAACGGTTTTTTTTTTTTTTTTGGTGACCGTTTTCTATATTGTTACAAGAAAATTTGATAAGTTACAATGGTATAAAATAATAGTTAACATAAATTGTGAACAATATCTTTTATAATATATGTTGAAGTCATAATTTGATCAATTGAATGCAAAATTACCATTATTATATCCTATACATATTAATGAGTATCACATTTTAGTTTATTTATGACTAGGTACGGATTTCTTGATTGAAATAGTTATCAGTCGTTGGTTGAAACCTATTTTTGAAATGATCGTATTTTTGAATAAAAGGCAATTATATTTGTAAAACATGTGAAGAGAATGTAAGTTACAATAGATATTTCATACTATGGTTATTTACTACGTACAGGTAATTGTAACATTTGTAATTATTCAAAAAATAAAAATACATATTTTAACTCAATGCGAAATGTATAATGTTATAAAATATAACTTGTGTCTAAAAGAATTTATTAAAAAAAAATTCAATACGAAATACCTGATATTATTTCTATCTAAGTACAGCGTGTTAAAGTATTGAATAAAAGATGGTTTATTTTGGGGAGTATAAAATTACATATTTTTTTGGTAAATTGTATATTGACACAATGCAATAAAAGGTATTATAAAATTTTGCAAAATCGATTTTGAAAAACGTTCATGTATTTCTTTATACTTTATAGTGATTTTACATGATATAAGGTAAAACTATATATTTCTTATCTAATAATTATTGTCATTTAACCAGCAAAGTTTATTTATTCTTATACGATTACACATTTGAATTTTATGTAGGTAAACCACGTTTATTGGTCCAATAGGTAACCATATAATTGTATACAGTTCATATACATACTAAACAATTGCTTACATTAATATATAAATTATATTATATTATGTATTATTGCATTACTATGAGGTGAATTGGTTCTACAGTGTTAGATTGCTGCATTATAGGACATATTATATATATATAACGCCCTTGAAATTTGAAAATATTTCTAAACATAATATTATTATAATATTATGTATACCGATACACATAGGAACATAATATAAATTATAACTACTTATTTAAGATTAATTAATTTAGGGACATTCATTTTAAAAATTGTCCTATCTATATATTTATATATATTTGTGTGTACGAAAAAACACATTGGCTTAATAAAAAATTAAAAAAAAAGCTGAAACAAAATAAAAATGAATGGAATAGTTATAGTTTTATTGTAATATTAATGTGACCGCTTTTTTTTCTGTTATAAATGTGGTAACATTATTATATTTACGCAATACATAAACAATATATAATTATAGTCTAGTAAAATAATAAGATTGTTTTATCAAAAACAAAAAAAAAACGTGTTGTAACCTATAAGTAAGTGGGTAATCCAACTTATATAAATATACATTTTTAAAAAACACAAAACTTAACGGAGAAATCATGTTTTAAAAAAATCGCTTTACATTATATTGATACTCTTTTATTATTATAAGTATATAATATATTATACTTAATTTTTGCATTAACAAAGTTTCTCTCACCCGAAGAAAGAAGTCTTTGATAGTTGTTATTTTTATGATTGTATTTCTACATATCCAATAACTCGTAAACTCTATTGCGATTTACCTATCCTTATCAAGGTTAAGGCCGCGTCAGGTTTTTAAACATCCTGTACAGTATAATATAGGTATACGTACGTACGTAACGGAATTCGAACGATTCGGATATAATAATAATATCATTTTACGTATATAATAAGACACTCATTGATTCGTTTATTAATAATCATTAAACACTCTGTCGCCATATTATTATGCAGAAGCCGCAATACAAGTGCTTAGTATATAACGGTTCGGAGATGTCCCAAGTGCCGGAGTGAGTCGACGACGAAGGTTGGAAATTCTTATAATATTTTTACACTCCTCGTGAAAGGAATGTAGCTATTGATAAGTATATAAAAAATAATAATAAATAAAATAAAAAAAACCGGTTCCACAAGTTAGTGTACGCTGCTGCTCTCTCGTCGGTGCCCGAGCCTACTAACCTTGTTTATTAATGTTCGTGAGTGTATCCATGTAGCCGCCGCGCGGTGTTTCAGCATTCAGCATTTCAGCCTCGCCAAACCGGCAATTATTCTAAAATCGAAAGGGAGAAATTTCTCAAGTACATTGGTGGAGTGTAGTGCGTTTTTTTTTGACCGCTGTTTCTTTCTTTTATTGGCTTTTACTTTCTAGTATTTACAGCCCCGAGGCTTATTGTAGCCGCGTAAAAGTTTTCGTAAATTCCTTTAGTTGCTTATGTTTGTTATTAATTTTAAGTCTTATTTTCATTTATTTTTTAAATAATGTATCGTTACATTAAAAAAAAAAAAAATCCGTTTTTGAAATAAACCAAGTACATTATTTGATTTTTTGACCTTTTTGCTATGATAGTATTTATTTTTCTTTTAAATAGTAATTACATTCTAACATGCTATGATATAATATACATATAATATCCATGCAAATAAAACTTCTAAAAAACAATTTTGTATTTCAAAAAATATTTTATAATAATAGTATCTGAACCTTACATAATAATAAAATTGTTATACTGTTATAAATCTGTATGTAGATACATCGTTATTATTTTTAAATTAAAGTTTTCGAAAAATAAGAGTTGTTATATTTGAGTCTAATAATTACATACCGGTATTTAATATTTTTAATATATCTTCGATATTAAATTATATTTAATTTTGTTTTCCATTTATGAAAACATGGGTTATTGAATTTTATGTTTATGGAATTTTATTATTTTCTTATTTAATGTTTATTCGTTGAAATATTAATAATAATTTGCAAAGTATTATACCATACTAGGAAATAGTTTAATACAATATTATAAATAAAAATACAAAATTTGATGTTTACATTATATTTTAAAGTCTAGTATAATATATTTCAATACACAGTTATAAACCGTATTGCATTCAAGCAGTACTTATTCCTAAAATGTTGATATTTCGATTAGGTAGTTGAAAAAAAAAATCAAATTAGTTATAATTTAAATATAACAGATGATTTTAATCATAATATGAAAATAATGAAAACGCATTATAGGTACCTACTACCTATACCCTTAAAAATCCTTTATTCCGGTCCGCCCTATGCAATCCATGGTAGGTAACAGCTGCAGGGAATGGAACTAATAAAATTAATGGCCTATTGTGGTGTTTCAATATCATGTATGAGTATATATAATGAGATACCTATGATAAAAAGCTATTTTTCAGGGATTTTTTTTTAAACCATCGGGCGTGCGAAACACAATCTCGATATAGCGATGCAATAGCACCAATGAAAATAAAAAAACTCACAACTGCAAGGATTAACTAGTGCCTATATACCACATCAGTGAACGTTTGTTTTGCAAGATCGAAAATTCCGTTAAAAACTCATAATATATATATATATTATGATTTTTAACATTTTTCAATAACTCATAAATCAGTGCTTTGACACACAATTGTTGTGCGGAGGCGTTGTTTTCTTTTTCTTTTCGATTGCGATTTGTGCAGCCACCAACCCACCACCCTTAAATCCATCGAATGTGTTTTATTACAAAAACAATTTCAAATATTTTTGCGTCCCTTCAATAGTCTGGCGTGCTAGTATTTTCGATAAAATGCATTCAAGAACGTGTTATAATCAGCAGCTGTTATGGGACGTATACTGCGATAAACATTCGTTTAATTTCAATTGAATTGTTACAAAAGTGTACCTCACTAATTAATTTAACCATAGGTACACATAACATCAAACATAATATTATAAATAACAAGTGTTCTATATACATTAGAAATAAATTTTAAACTTTACGGATTTATACATAAAGATGTTATTCTGTTTTAAAAATTCGTCGTATTTTGCAATTAAAATAAGCGTATATTCGGTCGTAAATTATAAAAATATATAATTTTTTTATTATTCTATTGTGTTGACATGTATTTCGTAAAAACATTTTTAAGAAATTATTTTGAAACAGTATTTTATGACGCTATTAAATTGTAAAATTTGAATTTTATCTATTTTTTTGGTTTTCAAATAATTGACATTTTTTTTTTTATAACAGTAATAATCAGTAGAAAGTTTTTTTACGTCTAAATCATTGAATATTTTCAGGCAATTAAGTTTTTTTTTAATTTAAATGAATCGTTTCGCCTTTCAACCACATTATTTGTTCAATGATCGCCATTTGATACTATTTCAGACATACTGTATTTTGTGTACCTATGAATAAATAATATTTTGTACCTATATATTATATATTATATACATATTTAATTAAAGTATTTATTTATTATGATTTATATTTTATACGGTAATATGATCTTTTTTTTTTTACTATGAACATTACTATATTTTCTTTTATCTTTAAAAAAATTATATTTTCTCTTTTTTTGCCAAAAAAATTATACACACACACACATATATATTATATGCTTGAATTTGATCATAAAAACTGAATTTAATGATATTAACTTTAAAATATGAAAATATTGTTAAGTATGTTTCATAACAAAATTAATATTTTTAGTATTTTTTTAGTGTATTATACAAATATATTTATTATTTAGATAATATTACAATATTTAATATTTATACACCGTACCATAAACTTTATCGATTTTATATAATATTATATAGTGTCAGTAAGTAATAAAATTATTCATAAAATATATGTTTCAACAATATTTATTTTTAACCTTTATTATTTGTATGTGTATAATAGAAAGAAAATGGATGGAAATGGCTGAATGATATTTAAAATTTAAATATATATAAATAATATCTACGTAGACTTGCATTTAATGTTTTTATAGATTTTTTTTTTCTGAAAAGTATTATTTCAAAAAACTACATACTCAAGCTTTTATGAATTTTTAATATTGAATAATATTTTTTCCTGTGTAGCCTTATTTAAGTTTCAAATACATTATATTTTTAATTTTTACCAATATTCATTAACTACAAGAACATTAGTGGCTTTAATACTCGCTTTAATATAAATGTATTAGTTTTAAACCATGACGTAATTTATTCTTAACATTTTAGATTTAAAAACCTGTACACTTATAAAATCAAATATTGTTTTTAAATTCAAATAAATCATAAACAATATATATATATATATTATTTTTCAACTAAATAATAACAGTAAGTTTAAAAACTTTAAAATTGATTTGTGTGTATTTTAAGTTAAGATATAGTCATAATTTATCACTAAAATATTAAAAAAAACTACAATTAATAATTATAATTAAGTTTATTTTAAAACTTGATGAACCCTCTGCATTTTGTTTTTCATAAGTTATAATAATGTGTATTTCAGAAAAAAATTGACATTTCTGTTTTTATATTATGATGATTTGTACAGAAGTCTTAAAATAATAATATGCAAAACACGTTTTGGATAAATAATTTTCAACTCAAATTTTGTATGTAAATAAATTACAGTCCGGTGACTTGTTATGCCAAATACCAAAATGTCCAACTGTCTATGAGCTTAACAGTTTATTGACAATTCTGTAGGGAGGCGTTTCGAGTAGAATAAAATAATATTACACTCCATTTCACCATTTCACTGATATTAAAAAAGGATAGAATTAGATTTATCCTTTGTGTTGTAGAATATATATTGGCGGCCGTGATATCAACGTCATTGCGTATCTATGGATCTTACATTCTTACTAATCGAATTTAATATACTTTTAATATATATATATATATATATATATAAGTACCTACTTAACGTTTTAATCTTTTATAATATTATATTACTGTCTCGAATACGCTCTTTGTATCGTTTCTTACTTGATTTTTTTTTAATTGTATAAATACGATTTTTTCACGTTTAAGCGATTTAATGATAGAAATTGTTTTCAGTTTCAGGCCAACAGTCTCGAGATGTTAATGGCATGACTGGAACTCAAGTCACAATGTCCACCACGCAGCCCACGCTGACACTCAGCGAACTCCAAAAGGTATGGTACCGAGTATTATTTCATTACAAACATAATAGTATAATATAGAACGTCGTAGAAACAATGCAAGCATCGACGTCTCTTTGAAACTATATATACATAATGGTATATGTAATTGTGCGTTGCCGGTGTGGGAGTAACTCGTGTGTTTATATTATACCTTATAATCAAACATAGATCATGTAGTGCATACCTATATATGGCTATATGTATATGCATGTTTAACTATAGTCTCCATTATTGTGTATCGCTGCAATATAATATGTGCACAGTGTCTCATTTCAAAAACAAATTGTATATAGTGAGTATTGCTGAGAATAATGGTCACCGGATTCCTTAACTTAATAAATAGCTTAACTCATCTGATTTGAGAAGACGCTATAGAAATACTCGTGACTTATTATTATTGTCTGCCACACTCAAGTCTTATTACCAACGACGCATCCTTGCAGACCGATTCCGAATTCGTTCTTGGATAATACTAACCTGATAATAATAAATATCTACTAGTAATATATTTTTAAGAAATAAGAATATGTGAACCTAATCCAACGATTAAATCATACAAATAAAATTATAGGTACACATATTTTTAAATGGTAGGAAATGATAAAGGGTACTTTGATTCTTGTTTTATTTTTAACATTCCATATAGCGTTATCCTGTGCAATAAAATATTAGGTAAAAAATAAGTTATTTATTAATTTTATGGACCTAAAAAAAAATGTTTTATTTCGCTTGAAAACTTATATTATGTTTTTTAAATATCAACTAAATTATCCTTAGGACTTCATTCCCCATAATAGTCTTATTAATGTCTAAATATAAAATATTATTTTACCCTGTGTTTCGCGTGGATGGTAATTGTCAAGGCATGACGAATAATCATTTTAATTGGTAAATACTTACTTGCCACTAGGTATTATAAATTGTTATCAAATAGTGAGAATTTCAAACACTATGCCTTTATTGAAACACTGGAGTACTTATTATTTTACATTTTTATCATTGTTTGAATACAATATTGAAGTATGATTATTGTAAGAAAAATAAAAGTTAATATTATTTATGATCATGATTTACAAAGTCTAATCTTGTAATTTTTTTAAAGATAGTCTACGACTATACATTTCGGTCCCATTTAATGTTTATTTGAAAATTGTTGTAATTTATCATTTGTTATTTCCAATACATTACATTATATTCATATTTGTTCATTTATAATTTTATTTTATTTCTTAAAATATATTTCTGACCTCCATTAAGAAAATTGAGGACCTCTGGTTAAATATTATTTTAGAAACCCAATGGTAAATAATTTTGCTACCCACTATATGTACTTAATAATTATCCCTTCTACGTCAGTATATACACTGTTAATATTTACCTATAGTATTGAATATGTTTTAAGTTTTATTTACGCAGTCTCAAATGTTATATATATATACATTATAGTTGATTTGCTTAAAACAAATTAATAATTATTTATTGTACTCGTATATCGTTAGTCAGTGGTCAAGTTACACGAAAATAAAAAGTTTTATAAAACAACGCCTTACAGCTTTAAAAATATTTGTAGACAACTACACAAATTGGATATATTATCAGGTTATGGATCTCTTTATTGATGTTATGAGCAAAATATTTGCTTATCACAAAAGTATAGATAATAATAATAATATTGTCTTCTATAATCCTTAATTAACTGTCAAAGTTTATAGATAGTGCAACGAGCTCCAAAAGGAATCTTGTCTGGCTAAACCAATCAATGGTTATAGTTTATATAGATAATAACAACAATTAACCCTCGCAAAATATAATACATATATTATCATAAAGGAATAGGTCTTTTATAAATAGAACAGGAAGGGGACCTTTTTGCATAGAAGGGTGGGCCGAGGTTGAATGTAATAATGATCATTGTTTGTTTGATATGTAAGCATAAACAAACGAGAGTAAATTAATCAACATGTTCAACCTTCAGGTCCATAATCGATCAACCGTGAATTTAAATGTTTTAATTGCTACAATCGTGTAATCGTGTAAGCTAGTAACAATTTTAGTTGAACTGAATTAACATAATCAAATACACAGAAAAAAATACGTACCAATAGTTTTAATTGTTAATATTATCTAAATTTGCCCAATCGATGTTTATAAATATATACGTATATACATGCTATATGTTAAAACAATTTAAACCTATACTTTATTTATTCAAATTCCAGTCGAAATAACAAAATATAATAATTTTTCATACATAAAGAGATAATTGTTTTTGTTTTTGTTCTGCTTATAAATGTTATAAAATAAAATATGCCGATGAAAAATATAAAATGTCGATCGGGTCAGTGTTTTAAATGAAACTCTCACTAATATTAATTATTACAAAAAATGAGCTCTATATTATAATAATTCTTTTAATATAGGTTGAGTATAGTATTTGAGGCCATGGTATATTTTTATTATTAAAATGTCAAGTGATAAGAAACCGTTTGTAAAAGACCATTTTACGTGAATTAAATAGGGCATTGTAAATTTATTTTATATCAATTTTTTTAACACTATTATTATACTTTTCTAAGGCTCCTATTATTGTTATTGTTTTTATTATTATTATAAATTAATGCAACAACCTGAATTGTAAATCTTGCCTTATTAAATTCGAGATGAAAAAATATAACTATATAACCTTAGGTATGTTGTATTCAGTTAAAAAATTTAAATTATTTTATGAAATTATTATGTTTCTTTTCATTGAGAACTATACCTATTATATTTCTGAAAATAATTTGTTAATACATTTTTTAATTACTTAAATAAACTAAACATCATAATTATCTTTTTCTATTTTATTACGTTTAACATTCATTAAATGGAAATTGAATTTCTATATTTAAATATTACATTCGTCTAATGTTAATTTATTCCAAATTGTTAACTATTGTCTATTAACACCAATTATTTTGATGCATTATTAATTATTTTCAATCATAACTTTTATTGTTTGGTTTGGAGTATTGTGTATTCCACATTCAAAATACGGGATAAGAATTAACTGTCTACTCGTATATTATTGCACTACGATTTAATTTTAGTATTTTATCAATTATTTATAATTGTAATCAATTAATACTCACTAATGCCATTATTTATAATTTACTAACTTTCAAAATGTTTGTTACATTTTAAAAATAAATTATTCAAGATTATCATTATCTATATTATAACTTATCTGTATAGTTTTAACTGTCCTTATTAATATCTTCAACGCCATGTATCTTTTTACAATGTATACGTATTACTGAATAATGACTTTCAATATTTATCATTTATCAACATAATATAATGTTTAAAAAAAAATTAACTCTCATTTTCTATAATGAGTCAGTGAATATATTATTTGATATCTTAGACTTAAGGATAATGATGGATAGATGATAATACGTTTTCTAATCACTTATTTGCTATGCAGCATATTTTAAATGTACTTTTTTATAAGTAGTTGTTCCTAGATCAATAAGTCTTAGACAGCTATAGTAATATTGGGTGGTATTGTGATATAATATAACTTTCAGATCAGAGGGTTGAGTGGATGATTAATTTGTCAGGATTTTTTTTTGTGGTGTACCACAATATAGTAAGTTTGTCAATAGTCAGTAAATGACGATCATTATGCAAGGCGGTGAACGTTATATCTTATAATAATATAGCACGGAGCACTGATAATAAGCTTTAATGAAATTGATGGGAAAACTTATTATGAGGTCTGATCAAAGGTTTGATATATTTCTCGTATTTAATATATTAAACACTCTAACCTAACCGATTATAGACAGCTGATATTATGAAATATCATTATAATTCCTGTGATTATAAATCTCACGATAGTATCAAAATATGGCAAATGTTCAATAATTATTGTTTGCACATTAGCTTTTTATGATGATAATATGTTTTCGGTTTAAAATATTTATAAAAATAATTATACGCGCCTTGATAATATATCGTAATAATATTTAAGCTAAAATGAGAATATATGTAAACATAAACCGTATGAATGATAAAAAAAGATTAATAAAA
The DNA here is from genome assembly GCA_009835225.1 of Aphis craccivora. NCBI lineage: Eukaryota > Metazoa > Arthropoda > Insecta > Hemiptera > Aphididae > Aphis > Aphis craccivora. The sequence goes on along the minus strand of VUJU01000588.1, from coordinate 59,733 downwards.
TATATTTTATAAATCAATGTTTTGATATTTAACCGATTGTACCTATAATATTAATAGTAACAATATTGTTATTGTAATATAAAAGGTTAAAATTAAGTATTAAATTATTAATATAAAGCAATCAAAAATATTTCAATATATTTTGCATTCAAAAAATAGTATCACATAATATACTGTATTAATACAATTTATTTTATACGTTGTCATACTTTAATATAGTTGTCTATAATACAATAGAAACATTAACATTAACATTGTACAATAGTACAATTTAATATTACTTATCTTCTGTACCGTCAGTACTCTGTACCTACGTAATAAAATGTTTTTGAATAAGTATAATAGAAAAATAAATATTTTTGATCTCTCAGATGATAATTAAACGTGGAAGTTGCAAAACATTTTGATTAGAACAACACGTGCATATATTATTATTATTTATTTGGCAGATACTTGTATATACATTTGAGACATCGTGGTGTAGAAAGATTAATTTGATTATTTACACTTAGTATTTATTTAAAATATCAACATAAACGAGATTTGGTAGTCCCATTAAAGCAGTTCTTGAATATAGGTATAGTTATTGTACAATTAAAATAGTTATGTACGTATTTAATGTTTGGTTAAAAGTAAATATGTAAATTATCTTAGTAAACATATTTAAATTTAAGTACGCTAAAATATTAAGCCCGCTGTTTATGCGATTAATAACAGTTTAATGAAAAAATGTATGCAGTGTCGTGACATTTAATTTCATGTTTATTATAATTTATAATATTCTACACGGTCCTCCTCATAGTACATATTCATAACATTGTAATTACATATAGATCGTGTTATCTCACAAAGTCGGTTTATTGGTTATACCTCATGTTTATATTATGTATAGGTAGTTGTACACAATTTGGCTAAATAGTAATATTTTGCCATGTTTATTTTTATGCCATTTACATGAAGTTATCTCCCACTGATCTCAGACATTTCTACCAATGTCCAATGGGCAATGGTGTCACTTTTAAACTAAATTTACCTAAAACCTACTTCGTCACTCTAAGTAGGTAAATGTTATTTAAAATATTATAAATTATTTATGTGATTACATAATTTTATTAAACATTGATTGAGTTATTTTCGTTGTAATTTTTTTGTATAATATGCCATCTTTTATAATTTAATTATAATAACTCTTGTGAACTTAGTGTTATTAGATTACCATAGTCAATATTATTTATTTTAAGTCGACCCAACAAATGTGTTGGCAGATTATTCAAGATTATTAAACAACTTTTAAAGTTGTTTAGATTATTTAGACGCTATAGGATGTTTATTTTTTTTAACTGTCGTCTTTTACAGCTAGCAATACAAATTAATTAAGTGGTTGTTAGGTATATTTTCTCTCATTTTTTTTTTTGTTTAAGCATTTGCACCTGCTGTTACCGCAAAGATAAATTTTAAAAATTGAAAATCGTTTTGTTTCGAAAATAATAATTGTAAAAATTTTAAAGTTAACTATTTATATTTAGTAACCTTTTACCAAAAGTTTTGGATTTCTTTAAATATTTCCTGCTAATATTGTGTTTCACAAGGGTTTTACGCATCACATTAAATGTAATATTATAATATATATTATATCCTCTTTCGATGATGATTTTGATATAGCAATTTTATTATAATTCAGAGCAGCTTGCACTATATGGCGGCATAATGTACTGCATTGTATTGTATAATATTAGGTACGATATTGGATTTTAAACCATTCGTAATGTTCGTGGTTTTTTATTTTATTTTTTAATCGTTCACGCTTAACGTACCTTGACTGTTGCTGCCGCTGCAGCGACATACGGGCTCGACATCCCCTCTCAATCCTCTTCCATCCCCACTCTTCGACTGCCAATCATTACGATGCCCTTCCGCCCAGAGACCCTTGGATGATTTCCCGTACGCGTTGTACAAACTGAAGAATCGCGCTCATTAACAGGTGTGCACCCGCGCACACACATAAACTCACAGACATGTTAATACACCTATATTCATTATAATATGTATGTGTGTGTTGCATGGGCTAGCACACATGTACCTACTGCACCATTATTACATATAGGTATATAATATTATCATGTGTAAAACCGTCTACCGACCCATCGGACGCGCACTGGTGTGTGTGTGCCCGTTGTTTGATAATGATAACAATTATTATACGGTTCGACGTACTTTACCGTATATACGCTTATAATGTTGAATTGTTATATAGTTGTCCGAAAACCACACGTACGTGTGCACGTACGAGTTTGCGGTTCGCGTTTCGATATATAGTATAATATAGTTCGCTCCGTGTGTGATATTAATTTTTAAGCATATATAATATATATTATATTATATGTATTAAAATATACTACCCCGCGCGTGTTGGGATTTTAAGTGATAAGTTCTGGTTTTTGAAAAAAAAAAAAATAATAAATAGAATATTGTTCTGAGACGGGTTTAACATTTGCATACCGATCCCTCCGGCCGTGGCTGGTTACGTAGTTTTTAGTGCACTTAATATGTTCCGTGTAATATTATTATGTGACGGATCAAAAGGACGGCAGTGATTATACGTAATACTATAACAATAATATTAATATTAACATTCGAGTTCAGTACCGATTTTCCAGTCGTGCGATGCATTCCGCCATCGCGTTGTGCGTATCTATATAGTATTATAATACTTCGTATTATACTGTTGTACTAGTATATTATAATTTATAATTATATACTATTAGGTAATAATATTACGGTTTTCCAGTACGGTACTTGAAACGCTTGTGCATAATTACGTTATTCGATCACTTCATAATGATTTATATGTATCTTATTGTCCTATACATGTTATTATAACGTCCGGTGATAGACGTTCCAAACTTGATTACACGCGTTGGTCGCTGATGCTCGAAATTAAATCGTAACAAAACGTATTGTTTTATTAACGGACTATATCACGTACAAGAAGGTATTAATATTATTATCTCGGCCACGCCAGAACGTCAGTCGTACCTAAAACGTTGGTTTTTTGGTCGCATTTCGCGTTTCTCGATTTCTCTGTAGTATACAGCAAAGGCGGTCACGTGCATAGTCCGGTCTCGTTTGCGACATAATTTAATTATTATAATATTATTGTGCCACGTGATACACAAAAATAATTAATAATATTATATACCATTCGGTTCATCTCGTTAATGCCCATACTGTCTTGTTATAATATGTACCTATTGTACCTAATACGTATATAATATTTTAATATTATATTCACGTGCGCTATTATTGTAATATTACCTATAATATTATTATTTCTTTAACGGTCGTTCGAATAAACTGCAGGGTCCATGTACTCGTCGTTAGAATATTATAGATTGATAGTCTTATAATATATTTTATGTATCGATTTTGTGACATTATAAAATAATTTTCTTGGTTGTATTATATTATCAAAATTACATTGGAATTAACTACATGCTATACGAATTATTATAAAATATACTTACCTACAAAATGCATTATACTCGAGTCTCCAGAAACCCGGTTAATTGATAAAAGATACACACAATATCGATAACCTGGATATTAGATTCAAACTCTACACCACCTCTGGGAATAAATTTGTAAATTAAAAGATAATAATATAATTTAACCTTCGACGTATAAGATCATCCTTGTTTTGGGTAATTTGAAAGTATTGTGTACAGCGAAATATAGTATCCATGTGTTATTTTTGGTACGATTTTTCATGCTTATTACTTATTTTCACCAAAATCCTTATGATTTACACCGTTTTATTGAATATTTTTATGTTGTAGAATATTAATTAAAAAAGGCCATTATTGTGGAATATATCTTTCCATTTTATTAGATATAATTTCAAATGATATTCTAACTATATTTTCAAATTGTACTATTGTTCGCACTGTATACTAATGTATGAATAGAGTTTGTATAAATACTGATACTATTTGTTCAAATAAAATATAATTTGAACACATATTCGTGAAAAAAACTCGTTTTTATGCTTTACGGTGAATAAATTAGACTTATTTCATGAATATTTCGAATTTTTAATTTAAGTAATTTTTAAAGGTGAATAAAATAAAATAATTCAGTGATACCTACTCGAAAAATGAAATATACCTACTCAATAAATATATATTTTTTAATGAAAGCTTAAATTTGAATTCCTGGAATGGTTACGACTTTCGATGCAATAATAATATCTATATGTATGTATGTATGTAGATATAAAACATATTTTCTCATCTCTTTTAGTCATTATTTAGTACATGACATTTTAACCGAGCATTATTTTTATAAAATTGATTTTATTATGAAATCACATTTTGACCTACTTACGGTGGTTTTATAAAATAATTCCAATATTTTTTTCCGCAAGCTATAATATTATATATCTTCTTATTGATTTTATAATAATTATATTATTTTAAGTTTAATTTAAATTTCGTAAAATTTTTTCTAAAATTTAAATCAATATAATATCCTAATCATTTTCGTAATACATTAATATTATATGAAATCATGTTATTTATTATACATTCATAGATAGATACTGCACAAGTCTGGCCTGAGTATGCTTTTCACAACAATTTCGACAATTTAATTGTCGTTCTTATGAAATTCTGCTTTTGCCGCTAACAATAATCGTGTGTATCGGGAAGAAGATACTTTTCGGGGTAGAATTATTTGCATTTCGCTATTATACTAGCCGACTGTGAAGTGAAAGTAAAACCACTCCGTGCAGACTACTGCTATGCCTAAAATGCATTATTATACATATAATAGAGAAACAGCAATCTGGAAGGAAACGCGTATAATATAACGGCGCTACCGTGTCGCGTCACGGACGTTTGATTCGGTTTTAAAACGTTTTTTTCAACATCGAATGGGTTCCGCGAGTGTAGTACCTGTATAATATATTTTAATAACAGTATAAAATCTAAGTATTATTATGTATATAGTGTATTCACACAACTCCGCTTAACCCCCGCACGAACGGCGACTTGATTGGCTTTTCCTCTCATTCCAAACGGCACTATAATACTATCTTCATAATATACTATAATAAGTTCATCATAACAACGTCGTCACGGAACAGTTCCGGTCTCCTAGTTCGATACAATTATATCATACACGTAATATTTGCGTATGGTCGAGATTGAGAGATCGATGTAATGAAGTCAACATTACAGTAGCGTAAAAAATGATAAGCGTCAATAGACGATTTCCGATGTCCGGTCGTGGCGGGGGTGCGGTTCCCGAAATTCGATGAAAAGGAACGCGATCAGCCAGTGGGAGCTGTCGGACCATTTCTGGGCGGAAAGCGATCCTCCTGAACCGTGCGCGGCGGCCAAGAGCTTTTTGCAAAAATGCGTCCGACAGTTAAATTGGTTGACGGCCGACAACCGTCGGGTCAAGTACCGGTTGACCTCCGGCGGCCGCGATATTATGCCGGAGCCGGCTATCCGTCCTCGTCCGCCCCGGAGATCGATGGACCGTGTTCGTGGTTGCGGTTGCTGCGGTGTTGACTACTGTGTGCGGACCACCGGTACCGCTACCGATAACGCGGTTATTCTTGTCAACGACGGCAGTGGTGGTCGCGATTACTGCAGTAAAGACGCGACGCCACTGCAGTCGTCACCGTGCGTAATCAGACGAGCTGACAACGATTACGCGACCGCCAACTGCACTGACCGCGGTGGGACCGAAACCGTTCCGTACCGCGAGGTTAGTACATACATGTTATATATTTTATTACGTTGTAATATGGTCGAACACTTATCCAATGCCGTCCTTATCAAACTCGTAGGTCCTAAAATTATGTAGAATAATACAGATGAAATAGAAAAATAATAAATGTAGTCCGTAAAATAGCAATTAATATACCAAGTTAATTGTTTGTGTGAGTATATATAGTTAATAGGACGCGATACCCGCATATTTTGTCTGTCTTATACACGCGTAGCATAATTAAAAAGTGTTTTGCACGGGACAACTTTACTCCCTCGATATTTATATCAAAATTACCAAATTTGTAAATCGCACTGAGGAGAACTTTACCTGTGATGTAGCGTTTTAATTTTGTTGATAGTAGTAACCTTTAATTTTTAATAATTAAATGAAAAAACCTGAAGTTCTCAAACCGATAACTTTTTCATTTAATTATTAAAAATTAAAGGTTACTATTATCAACAAAATTAAAACTTATAGCTAAAAACTATAGCTTTGGTTATTTTGATTGAACGTGCGTTGAAAATGAGAATGAACATGAACAAAATTTGTTATTTTATAATTAATATAATATAGGTACCAATATAAATATCAAAAAAAAATAAAACGCTACATCACTGGTAAAGTTCTTCTTAATGTGATTTAAATTTTTTTTAATTTTGATATTGGTATATTATGATAATTATAAAATAACAAATTTTGTTCATGTTCGTTCTCATTTTTAACGCACGTTCAGTCAAAATAACAAAAGCTATACGGTCACTTTGATATGTTCATTCTTCTCAAGAGTGATACAAATTAGTATTTTATCTTTTTAAATATTTTTTATTAAATATAAAATTGTATACTAACCTATACAATTGGTGTTCTAACAGATTCACTTGTATATTTCTGCTATCCGTGTACTTTTATTCTCAAATTAGTACCTATAAGTATTTTTAATTTCCTGTACTGAAAGTGTTTGGGTGTGTATTTTAAATCAATAAATAAACAAAATCAAGGTAATTAACCCTTCATAGAACATTTTTTTTTTCACTAAAAATAGTTAGCTTTATGATATAACCATTTATTGTTAGACCGTCACTCCTCTTGTTTATATTTTAAAGTAAGTAATAAATGTTTTAAAATTCAATAGAACATAGAAATTATATATTGATTATTATAAGATTATTATAAATGTCATTGCTTACACTGTTTGGAATTAATATGATTTCATATTAGCAATTTCTTAATTAATGTATTCAATTAATTATTTTTTTTTGAACTCGATTATAGCACTAGGTCTAAACCCGGAATATGTTTGTACCTATTAATAGTAATAAAATATAAATACTCGTGCAGTCTTGTTTGCATGTTGTGTATTTATCACATTAATATGCAGTATTCATGATTGATTTTTCAATTATAATTTAATAGTTTTAACTATTTAATTAATAATATTACGTATTTATTTAGTGCTTTAAATACTTTTCACTGTGTACCCCTGTAATATTATATAGGTTAAAAATAAAATTGCACTTACGTATATTGCGTATACATTCATGTGTTTTGTCTATGTGTTATAGTATTATATTAAGTATAATATTAATACTAAATAATAGTTAAAAAAAAAAAGACTGTATGGTGTGTGCTTAAAAATCATTAACGAAAAGATAAAACCAAAAGTGGGTGTACCTTTTTTATGTTGGGTTCACCGTTCGTTGTACACACTTGCATCGAACCATTATATTATAGGTATCGCTATATACTCAGATCGTCGATATTTGTTTCCCCCTATCCGTTCGCGATTTACGATCAATGTGATAATAATATTATAATGGTGCGCATGTGACGCGTAGGCCTATGATCGTCGACAGGTTTGTCCCCTGGGAAACTCGAAAAAAAAAAAAACTGGGTCGGTCTATCATTTTTGCAATTCCCTTTGGAAAATAAACCGCTATTATTTTGTACTGTTCGTTTACTTATTTTTATATTTTATTTTTTAATAGATTTTTGTTAATCCTAACTGAACAAACCCCTGAGTAGACCCTGAGTAGTAGTTATATTCAATGTATCTACTATATTTTATAGAAAGATACGAATGGCATTGTTTCCGAGTAACGAGAAAAATTTAACTATAACTATAGTGACTAAAGACTATGAAGGGTGTACAGTGTACACTGTACACTGTACAGGTATACACACACACACGCGCATACAAATATATATAAATACATTAATCATACTACTATTCATATTAGGTATTCGTACTTATTTTAAGATATAATATTGTGTTTTATATTGCTTATATTTTTATATTAAATTAAATTCACTTATACAACATGCAGTATTCATCATTCATACAGTATTAATATTACTCTAATCAGTCTAATCGATACCTAGTATTATTTATTTCATCATTCAAAAGTTCGCAATTGACACATTTTTCTTTCAGGATTTATTCATAAATATATTTTTTTATTATTATCAATTTCATCTTACATGTTTATATGTATATATGTATAATAATATTTATATTATTCATCCATTTCAGTAACACTAATATATTTTCGAAGCATTTACTTAGTGTTGTAAGTTATATCTTTTCCAATAATTTTGATTCTTATAATATTTTATTTATTCACTATATAACGAAAAATACAAGCTTATAATATTCATTTTATTTTCGTGGATTATGCCGTTCAACTGTATATAGAACAGTTTATTATTCTTATTTTTTCAATTTTATTCAATCATTTTAACAGACGTTTTATTTTCATAGAATTTAAACATTTTATCGTTTCCATAAATATTTTATTATTAAACGACATTTAAAATCCATGCATGTGAGATAAATGATTACCATATTTATAGTTGTGTTTCAAATGTGTAGTCATTTTCTCTATAAGCGTCCATTGTATATATGAAATATATGATCATTGATCATTTTTGGCAACAAAAAGCATAAATGCACAATTTAGATTATAAGTTATAACATATTATAACAGAGCAGCGCTACAGTAAACTAACTGCATAACAACTCATTCATTTACAAACTTATACATAAATGCACAAATACATATTAACTGGTGTATACCACTATAAATATTATACAACAAATAAATAACGTTATTAACATTTTGATTTTTAGAATGTTAAATAATTCTTATTTTTTAATAGATAAATACATCATTTTTTAATATTTAATATAAATAAGAGCATGCTATTTGATTTAATGTCATAATAACTCTAAAATAAAAAATAATTTTTATGAGTCTTATACGTAAACAATAAAATCTGAATTTCTCTCGAGAATTCGAATAAATAAGTTAATTTATCATTCCTTTTCGAGATATTTACACAATTTAATTCATGAGTTTGTAAATTAAATATTGTACTCAGTTGGATGTCTAAATATTCAACAAATAAACAAATTATTAATTATTTAATTAGTTTAATTTTAAACGAATTATAACTTTCGAAAACTAAATTTAATACTGGTATGTATAATGGAAACATTTAGTAACTTATTTTTTGTGAAGAAATACATATTTCAACTTAAACATTTTTATACCTATATAAGTACTAAGAAGGTTGTTTTGTGGAAAATCAACAGTTGTACTTAATCATATAAAAACGTTATATATGAGTTAGGATGCATTTTAAGGTGACATAATGATTTTGAATAACTTAATTTTAAATTTTGACCAATTATTTTGAAAAAGGAAAACAATATTAAAATATCATTGTGAAATTTAATTTTTTGTATGGTATGTGTAATGGTCATTGACATTTTTTGTTATAATAATTGAATATACATATTTGAAAATAACTGAAATACATTTTGTTTGAAACTTTGAAACTATGTAATCATCAACATTTTTCCAATCTTTTTAGAAGTTTTGTAAAATTGTTCGACAGGACTCACACTCTGCGTGAAAAAGTACTTACAAATAATAATAATAACACACATTATAACAAAACACAGTCTTTTCACATATATTATAATGTACTTATTTATGTATAAAACTTTATAACATTAAAAAATATATATGTATTCTTTCGACTTTCATTAAATTTGGAACTGCACAATGCATGAATTACAAACTATAGGTACTTTACAAAATGTATACTTTGAAATATATATAAATCACAATTGAGATAAAAATAACTGCCATTCAATACATCTATAAATTGTAATGATGTATGAATAATAATATATAGTGACAACTTAGAGTTGGTACTATCGGAAAATTCAAGAAGAATATATCAAATTAAAACGTATCTATGTAATTGTTTTTCCAGCTATAGGTGTATTATATTTTTAAGATGTTATGATAAATTAAAATTAAAAGATTTTCAATTAAATTTATTAATTAATGAAAAATGAGGACTTGGGTCCATTTTTTTACTAATATTTACATAGTATGGAACAGTAGAGCACTTAACGTTAGGTATATAGACTTAAATATAAATATTTAAAACTTTTTCTTAATTCATTAACTTAAAAACCAACTTTAATCCTCGATGTAGTTTTTCACGCAAAGTGTCTCCTAATTTAAAAACAACATGCTAATAGAATCAACAATACACCGCCACTTTAAATTAACATACTCTCGTGAAACATTTTGTGTATTGTTAACATTTAAAAATAAGAAAATTGTTGACTAGTATATCATATACATTTATGTATTATATAATATATATATATATATATATGCTTACCTTAAAATCAATAACGAAGTAATAAATATATTTTGCTGTAGAATTTTCTTTGATTGTTTTTGTGGACTGTTTATAATTGTATATTATGAATGTACTAGGTATTATACTCGTATAATATTGATGCCAACTATATAGCATAAAAACGTCTAATATTAGGAATATCATTATAATATTTATAATTTTATTGTTAAATCTTTTATTTTATGTTAAAAATAAAATGAAATACTAATTAGTCAGCTACTTGAGATAAATTAAACGCTTCGCATATTTTATTACATAGATTTCATAAACTTTCATTGCTACCCATCGTCAATCATATCATGTTATTATACCTATGCATTAGGTCGTTATTTATTTCAAGACATTTCAAGATTACGTTCAGTGATTAAACTCATTATAAACCTAAATAATGGATAATTTATACAAATAAAAGAATTTATACGCTGACCATTGTGTACTTAAGGAAGACAACATGTTTTTTTTCTATAGAAAGCCTAAAGGCTCGTTAAAAAATTAACAAAATGCAGATTTTGTTTTCATTTTTTAACTCATTGAGTCACATTATTAGTTATTATTAAAATGTAAAATAACTGGTTTATATCTTAATTAATTTAATGGAAAATATAAATAACACACTCCAACAATTAAAAATTCCTTTCATTGAAATATTTCGTTTTATAAATTTTTATTGTCGACTTAACAATTAATCTATACCTGTTGACACCTAATAATAATGGTAATGATGTTAATATGTTCATTATTTGGTGTATTGTTTGATTTAATATTAAATTAATCTTTTAATCTTTTATACAATATAATTAATAATTATATAGATGCACAAGATGTCAAGATAATGTATCAAAAGGAAAAATAACTCAAAGATAATTTATAGTTTCAATCGATATACCTATGCGTTTATGAAAAATTGTATTTTGCCGTGTGTATTTTATAGTTTCCGCTTTGCTAAAACTGTTTTAGAAAGTAGAAGCCGTAGCCGTACCTATACCTATTTCCGAAAAATTATAGACTGTATTTTCTGTGTGCTGTAAAATAGCTATACTTATTATGTATCTCTTATAATAAGTAATACAAAAATAAATTAACAGTCTTTATTGCCATTCTTTTTGGAATTTTTCAAGCTACTTATCATTGTTTTTAAAATTTTTTATTACCGAGACATTTTGCGCAGTTGTCCAACAACAGTAAAAAAATTATACATCCCATAATTTCTAAGCATGTTTGTATAACTTCCACAATATATCTTATTATTTTTTTTTCCTTGGAATTCGTTGTTTCCGGCCAATGCAGTCTCGTGTATCCGGAATAAAATCGTTGATGCAACCATTATTTATCTAGAATTATTATTAGATAGGTCTTGGTTCCATCTGTTATTACATTATATTGCTCAATTTAAAATGATATTTATTGCATTCGTTTTAAGGATCATATTATTACTTGTAATCGATTTACATTATAAAGAAAAATATATGGACATATTATGGAATACATGGATATTTGGTATTCTAAAGTTTTATCTATCTGCATAGGCTGGAGAATAATTTCATTTCAGATAGATATCAAACTGCAGTGCAATCAGTGTGCGTTATTACTTATTTATTTTTATATTCTATTTTAACTAAAAAAAAAAATATAGTTATTTAGTTTTACACAGTGTGTGTAAAAATATAAGTAACTACATTATGCGCAGAAATAAAAAAAAAAAAATATATATTTAAGAAAAATTTGAGTGAAATTTAAATCTCTGTAATTAAAGACAAATTATTTTCTTTTTTATCCTAATGAATGTATCTTATATATACATTTATATTGTCTGTGTGCTTGTGACATGTAAAATTTCAGATAGTATATTTAAATAATTAAGTAATGATAAATATAAATGCATGTATAATATAAGTGATATTGTTATTAGTATGATATAATAATAAGAACACTGCCCATTATAGAGTAAATGCACATATTTGAATACATGATATTGTGAAATAAAATACAAATCTACATATTGTAAATAATCATGGTCATAAACTGATGAAAAAACATTATTATTAATTGTAGCATAATATATTTTATTATTTGATTTTAGGGAGAACTTGTGTGGTTTGACCCAGGTGTTGGCCATGTCTTACCTGGAGAAGTTTTGGAATACCACAAACCTGCTCAAGTGCTCACTGTGCAGGCTGTTATTGCGGGGAAAGTAAGTCCCAAGTGAAATATTTGCTATTTTGATCTTACTATAATATTTTTGAACTCAACAGACACAAATATTTTCGCTTACAAGTTCCAACGGTGTTAACCGGCGACAAGATCTTGGTCAAAATGGTATTGAAGACATGATACAACTTACGTAAGCGGTTCCTTTTCTTTTTAAGAACAACAAAACAAATAAACTTAAATTCTTATGTATATTATATACGTGTATTTTTAGGGACTTGAACGAGGCTTCGTTATTATGGAATTTGAAAATTCGATACGACAAAGAACTTATATATGTAAGTACTTATACTTATTATAGCTTACATCAAATTAATCAAAAAACTGTTTAAAATACACATATTTAAATGTATTGAATTAGTTTTCAAACTTTATCTAAGTTTATTATATTAATTTATTTTTTGGTTTTTAGACATATACTGGAAGCATATTAGTAGCGGTAAATCCTTACAAAATGTACGATATGTATGGGTTAGACATGGTAAAAAAATACGAAGGCCAAATATTAGGAACATTACCACCGTCAGTAAAAATTAAAAAATATTTGAATTTTAATGAATGAAATATATTAAATCATGCTTTTTTTTCAGTCATTTATTCGCAGTTGGTTCCGCAGCTTATGGAATGCTTCCTAGAGGAAATCAAGTTGTCGTCATTTCTGGTGAATCGGGTTCTGGTAAAACGGAATCCACTAAACTTATAATGCAGTATTTGGCAGCTGTTAATAAATCGCCATCCAATCTCATTACCGAACAAATTTTAGAAGCGTCGCCATTACTGGAAAGTTTTGGTAATGCCAAAACAGTGCGTAATGACAATTCATCTCGGTTTGGAAAGTTTTTAGAAGTCCATTTCAAACAGTAAGTAATAATTTTAAATACACTAATAATTTATTATAATACAAATTGCATTCATTGGGGGATACGTGATTACGAATGGCCGCGGCCTATCTAAACAAATTATATTTTTTACACATAAACTGGCAGGAATGTGGACAAACTTAAATGCTACGTTTTCAAGTTTCTATAACGGTGAAAAAAGGTCTGTTTGTATTTTTTTTTGAAATTCAATTTAAAAATCAATAGTTTCCACTAAATCTTGAGTAATTACTTGGTTAAATACATAGTAACTTTTCTTTTACAATTTTCTTTAATATCTGCTGCTCGATTTGTTTGTACAGAATATTATTACAGATATGCTTATCGAAAATCTGTTAGACGTCGTTAGTACATTTTCAATACAGTTGTTATTTGTTCATACCCAACTATTGTGTATATATATATATATATAATACATCTTTCCGTTGACGTTTAAATCGATATATTCATTTGTGTTGATAAGAATTAAGTCATCACCACTTTCTGATGAAATTATTTAATTTTAATTTGAACTTTTCATAATAATAAACAAAAATACTAAACAATATTAATGAATTCCGTATAAATATTTCAATATCAGTTTCGTAAATTATGCACTGAATTTTGTTACTTTATTAATTTAATATAATATATAAATCTTTATGAATTTATAATCATAGTAATAATATTATTATATTCTACTAGTAAATGTTTATAAATTTAATATTATCACTTAAAATGTGTTTACAACTATTCACAATCGTATTCTTGAAAAGGTCACTCCTATAAGGACTGTCGGCTATCAATGGAAATTTTAAGACCTTGAATTTAAAAAAACTTAGCATAACTATTATTATTTAACGGTTTTACATAAATATAATTTATGTAAACTATTAAAATTTCAGAGGCGTTATATTGGGTGCTAAAGTAACAGAATATCTACTAGAAAAATCAAGAATAGTGACACAAGCTCCAGAAGAACGAAATTATCATGTGTTTTATGAACTATTGGCGGGTCTCGCTGACGAGGAGAAACTCAAATACGGTTTGTTATCGGCTGACAAATATTTTTATTTAAATCAAGGCGGAAACTGTGAAATTGATGGAAAATACGACGGAGAAGATTTTCAATCACTTATGTCTGCGATGCAAGTTCTTGGATTCACTTCGGAAGAACAAGACACAATATTTCGAATATTGGCGTCAGGTAAAATATATTACAAAATAATATTATTTACATACATTTCGAATTTAATTTGATTTGTTTAAATGTTTTTATTACTTAATTGTTTATTTATAAATATTCTTAAAATAGGCACATAATATAATATAAAGATTCAGTTAATAAAGTTTTATTAAGTTTAAAAAAAAATGTAAGGTACCAAATTTAATTTATCTCTTTTTCCAAAGAAAATTATTTTATTAAAAAATTAATTCTTATTTAATATGTATCTTAGTTTGGTTTTTTTTGTATAAAAGTACGGTATACAACATTGAGTTATTTATGTTCCAAATACGGCAATTTTAAAAAATGTACACATAAAAATAGCACACATCATTATAAAACCTTCAATGAATTCGCATTTCTGCTTAGAATCTAAAATGTATAAGACTCCTTAAATTATAATAAATCAATTATATAGGGTTCTTATTCTGAAAAAAAGCAAGCTACGCAGATGTAACACTCATTGCATAATGCATATATCTACGCATCAATATTTGCACTTTAATCACGGACGAAATTAATATTTATTAAAATTTGTTTTATAGTTTTACACTTGGGAAATGTTTATTTTCATCGGAAGCAACTAAAACATGGACAAGAAGGCGTTGAAATTGGTTCTGATGCAGAAATCAGATGGACCGGACATTTACTCCGATTGGATGTAGATGGTATTAAAGAAGCGTTAACTACCAAAACCACTGTTCGTGTGCAATTTTTTTAAGTTAATTTTATTTACAATTTTTTTTTAATTTTATTATTTTTTGTTTTACTCAGGAAGCACGTAATGAACGTGTGTTGACAGCATTAAATATTGATCAAGCTTTAGACGCTAGAGATGCATTTGCCAAAGCTCTATACAGTTCACTTTTTACATGGCTCGTGGCAAGGATTAATCACATTGTGTACAAGGGAACCAAAAAGACAACAGCTATATCGATTTTAGATATATTTGGTTTTGAAGATTTCAAGGTAAAGATAAACTAATGTATTTACTGATCAAAATTGACTAATTGAAATAATATGTTTGATTTCAGGAAAATAGTTTCGAACAATTATGCATTAACTACGCCAATGAAAATTTACAAGTGTACTTCAACAAACACATATTTAAATTAGAACAACAAGAATATGCTAAAGAAAAAATCCAATGGCAAAACATTGCTTACAATGTAAATACCGTACAATAATAATAAGTTATTATAGACATATTTACTTATATGTCTATGACTACTACTATTAATACTATTATTATTTTCATCATTATTAATATTATATTATATTCTTACTTTATTTGATTGTAATGTTTTCGTCTAATGTAACAGGGCCTTTTGATACTTAATAAATAAATATACTGCTATTAGATTTTCGAAATCTAATGTTTAACCTATTACCGGTTTTCAGGACAATTTGCCAGTGATTCAGTTGCTATCAAAAAAGCCTGTTGGCATATTGCACCTTTTAGACGACGAGTCTAATTTTCCACGTGCTACCGATGTATCGTTTTTAGAAAAGTGTCATTACAACCACGCATTGAACGAACTATACTCTAGACCTAGATTAAATGGTCCGGAATTTGGTGTTCGGCATTATGCCGGACCAGTGTGGTACAACGTTGATGGTTTTCTAGACAAAAATCGCGACACCTTAAGGCCTGATGTCGTTCAACTATTAATATCTAGTTCTTTACCGGTTAGTTTTCATTAACGATTAATTTTAAGCTTTTCTATAATGTTTGTACCTAAACGATTGTTTTTAGATGTTGAGCAAAATGTTTAGCTCTTTACGGAATAATTTTGAAGCTTCAAAAACATTAAATAAGGCTAACGGCAGGTTCGTTACCATGAAGCCGAGAACGCCAACTGTTGCTGCCAGGTTTCACGATTCACTTCAACAGCTCTTGGAGTCTATATCTGGGTATGTTTTTAACGTACATTTAAATCTGGTATTGTTTTGATCAAACAATTGATATTTTGTGGTTTAGATGCCATCCGTGGTTTGTGCGTTGCATTAAACCAAATTGTGAGAAAGTATCTATGAAATTCGATATGCCCACAGTATTGGAACAACTTCGATATTCAGGAATGTTGGAAACGATACGAATCCGTAAACTGGGTTACCCGGTGCGTATGAAGTTCAGCGAATTTGTTGACAGGTATCGCGTTTTGGTGCGAAAACGAAAACTTCCACCGAAAGGAACGCCGAATAGGTATTTACTATATTGTAATCATTAAAAAAAAAAAAATTAAATTATCATAATAATAATAATTTTATAACAATACATTTTTTTGTCTGGGACACTTTAGAGAGATTTGTCAAACAATTTTGGAAAAACACTCGGATGAATATCAGTTGGGCACGAGCCGGGTATTTCTGCGGGAAAATTTGGAACGGCATCTAGAGCGTGAACGAGCTGCGATTCTGAATACGGCAGCAATTACACTCCAGCGAAACGTCAGAGGGTTCCTCGCTCGGACCAGGTACACCGCAAAAAGGCAGAGTGCGATCAAGTTGCAAGCGTCCGTGCGTGGTTGGATGCAGCGAAGACGATACGAAACTTTGAGACGTGGTGTGGTTAAAGCGCAAGCAACTTTCAGAGGTAGACGACAGCGAAAACGATATAACCAACTGAAGGCATGTATAAACACAGTTAATACGCTATAGGAAAATTATATTAAATTTCGATTGTGTCCAATTCAACAGGAGGAAATGAAAAAAAAAGCTAACTTAGCGAAAGAGAGGGCAATAATCAAGGCTCAAAAGGAAGAACAGGAAAGAAATGCTAGGTCACATACCGTTCCAAGTCTCAACGCGTTGGATATTCCAGCGGAACTCGCGTTAATATTTAATAAAATCGAAGGTAAACATTTTTCTGACGGGATAAAAAATGTATATAATATAATATATAATTTTTTTTTTTTATCATTTAATCGATTTATTTAGAATAGGGTTCATTTTCAATATTTACATTCAATTTGTTATTTTTACTACTCTAATTTTATTTTTGTCTTCTATATAATATAATTTTGTTAATATTTTATTATTTTGGACTTCAATTTCCCGAATTAATGTAAAACAGTGACTAGATTAACAATGTTAGCTTAAATAATTTTTAATTTATGTTTTAAATATGGCTACCTACTTCACAATTAAATTTATGTTAAATTGATATATTATATTATTGGTATTTTCTTATAATACTTATAAGTATTATACATACATTTGTAATTATTAGGTCCCATTAAAAAAATAAAAAAAAAAATAGGTCTTCTTTCACCATTTAAGTTGTACGTATTAATTAGAAATTAAAAGGGTCTATCGAATGAAAAAAAATATATTTTCATCTAAAGCGTAACTTTTCATTTTTTTAACGTACTTTAATATCCTATCATATACATACTTATATATTTTAATTATAATATTAATTATACAACTGCTTTAAAGTATAAATTAGCATATAGATCTTATTAGTTTTATCTGTCTCTTTTAATACGTATATGCTCGTTTGTTTTTTTATCTTAAATTAATTTTAATTAATCTAGGAATACTTTGTAGAGTGCGCAAAGTTTGTGAAGGTTCATTGAGACCACAATTTAAAACATTATACCCATACAATGAAATAGTTAGCTTTTACAACACCTGCCCCAATCACCTAAACCCTTTCTATCATACTATGAAATTATTTTGCGACCAGTTTTATCTTATACAATATTAAGGTAAATGAAATTAATTTCCTCTAGCCAATCCCAGATACATTTCTAATATCTGAATGACTTTTTCCTTTAAACATAATAATATATACTAATTATTTTTTTCCTAAGTGATTTTCTAACAAAAAAATCTATAATCAGCACTTAAAAATGTTAACTCATACTTTTTGGGTTATAGAATGGCAACCATTACACAATAAAAGGCAATTGGTAAAAGTAGTCGGTCCAATTGTTGAGATTCAAGAACAATATGCTCTACCAAATGATATTGATCAGCATGCTTTTTCGAAGTTTACAAATATTTATTTCAAAGTAATATATAATATATTACATATTACATATTATTATATAATATGTTAGATAGCAAAAAACAATATTCACTATTTACTATTTTTTGTTTCAGTCGCATGTATGGGGAATGAAAAAAGAACCTATAAAAACTCCATTTCTCCACAAAAGTAAAGATTCCGATTACATGGATTCAATTGCGATTTTTAAATTAATACTAAGATTCATGAACGACACGTCATTATCACCCAAAAGAGAACAGGCTCTGGCAGACTATATCATTCACAAAGTATATATTTTTTTATTACTATTATTTATAATAAAAAATTATATTTATATGTAAATATTGGTTATAGATGATATTGTTTAAAATGTCACTCGATTAAACAGTTAGTTATTAATGTTAATAATATTATAATGCATCTGTTCCATAATATTGTAACTGACCGGACATTCATTTCCTAACTACCTACATCATTATTTGTTGCAAATTTTACAACCAATTATGATATTATTACCTCAAAGACTGATTAACGGCAACAGCATTGATAGCCATTTATTAAATTAGAACTATTGGTTTATTACAGTATTATATTAAATGTATATAGTATTCAAACTCGCAATAGCTTAATATATATTTTATTACCTACCTATAAATCGAATATTGTTTATTATCAAATGAAACGTGACCGACACAAAAACGAACACTGGATAATAAAAATTATGAAATATGAAACCAATAAATGCACATATTGTCGGATATAAATATTAATATTATTTAAACATTTTATACATTTTCCATTTAACTATAACGAACTATTGTTTTTTTCTATACCTGGTTAATTCTTTTTTTTTATTATTATTAGTCGATTTAAGAACGGTTCTGTTTTTTCCTAAAAGTAACAACTTAAATAATATTTGTATTTTTTGTAATCTTTAATTAGTGTCTACACTTTTCTTAGGGTTTGGCCAACGAACGGCTAAGAGACGAAATTTTATGTCAATTGGTGAACCAGACGTGGCGCAACGACGTCGAAGCAAATAACGAAAGATGCTGGGTGCTGATGGCCAGCTGTCTATCGGCGTTCCCTCCAACCGGACCGCTATACAAATACTTATTGAAGTAAATAAAATGGCACACACTGTACAAATAATAACAATAATAATTATAGTACTATTAAGAAATCTTAATCCTTCGTACGACAATCGGTTAAAAATGTATTTTTTTTTTTTTTTGTAACAATTTTTGCCTCCATTTCGTTACAGATATGTATCAGATCACGGTTATGACGGCTACAAAAGCGTGTGCCAGAGAAAGTTGCTATCAGGGCACACATGCACGCCGCCAGCCCGGTCTTCAGCTCCATGCTTACTGGAGTGGCGGGCTAACTGGAAGCGGTTCAACACTGCGTTAGAATTCTCAATGCCAGATGGCGAGACGATGACCGCTGGCGTGGAATCGTGGACCCGGTGCCACGTGGTTGCTTCCGCCCTGTTAGCCAAAAGGGGCATCGCCGAATGCAACGGATGGACTGTGGCGCTAGACAACGACCAGAGAAATGGGTTCGATTACGTCTTTGACTCCATATCTGAAGTGGAAACGCCACCTGGATATCCGGTTGGCAGACAGCCTCCTCACTCCCCGCAACCATCGTCAACGATTTCACCCGTTTCAAAGGTATTCTACAAAAATTCGTATTATTTATTATATGGCTGATTTTTTTTCTACCCTTAAAGATAACACCTCTCAAATACACTTTCTTTTTCATTTATAACTTTTTCCACCCAACACCAGTTATTCATAAGTATATTTTTCCCATTGAGTCCGTATTGATTCGATTCCATCTTTCACCATTCAGCATATCCGTTACACAGTATTATTTTATTTTTAATACTAATTTTATTCGGATAAATTGTTGAAAAATCAATAATATACATGCATTTACTAATTTTCGTATGCGTTTTAAAATTGTGTTTTCTATGTCAACAGGTAGAACCTGTGTCTGTGAACCGCCGACCGACTGTGCCGCCACCTCAACCACCAATGATGAAACCAGTAAGTCGAAAAGTCCATTTAACGACGTTTGATCGTAGATTACCATTAATGTTTCGATATTGCTCAATTTTATAACACCTATATTATTTAGTATTACCGTGTACTAAGAAACAGTGTTTTAGTCTTTATAAGACTAGTGATTATGTTATACAATTCAGCCTAAACGAGAAAGATAAATAAATTGTCTTCGGTTAATTACGTCCGTCCTCGAAATAAATATGTGAATTGTAAAATGTGTTCTGTTATAGTTTTTCATTGGCCCATTTATGCATTTAATGTATAAAAGTATTAATGAATAGATGAATGATGTTTCAAAGAAAGGCCCAATAGTACTTCTTATATGACGTTATATAATGCATTAAATAGTTGTTCTCAAAATTCGGTATCTCGAGACGTTGTTTGTAGGTATAGTATATACATTTTATTCACGATGAAGGCTTTGAATTAATGAAAAAATAAAAAACAGCTGGTTACAAAATATAATTCTAATTATATAGTAGTTTAAGGACGTTATACACGTGTTTTACTTGCTCTGTACTATTTTATTTAAAAATACGATATCTGTCGTATCTCCTTAGACTATCTGTTTTTTTTTACTTAATTTTAATTTTTAATTTTCAGCAAAAAGTAAGATCGGTATCTCGAGATCATAGTGTAGAGAACGGTCTTTCACGGCAATCGGCCTTAAACGATAGATACTTCGAGAAGACCAGTCGATCCAGAAGTCTCGATAATTTAATAACACCGGTGAGTAATGAAACTGATTTATCATAATATGTTGTATGTAAATGTAACGTTTTAAAAATTGCAATTTATTCACTATAGGTACCGCAAATCGCGATTGCTCCAAAAAAACTAGACTCATTGGGCTTATCACATAGCAAGCTCAACGAGCGATACATGTCAATGGAGCGTATACAGGAAACCGAAAAAGATACTGATAGCGAGGACGAGAACGATGACGACGATGACGATGACGATGATGATGACGACATCGCCAAGTCTGTCGATGACGATAATTTGGAGTCGGTCAGCCAAAGGGGTGAAACGAGAAATTATAATGGGTAATTTTATTGTTTATATAGTTATCTTATATTAGTGTTTATAGTAGGTAAATACAATCTTTTTGCGTTTATTGAAATTAATTCCTATTGTTCGTAAAAACTTTACAGTGCATCATCGGATGTGATGTCTCATAGTCAAATCGATTTTGACTATCCAGATATTAATGCTAGAAGCGAAGATGACAAAGGTTCATACATAAAAGGCCATCCTAGGTAAAAAAAAAATATATCTCATGACTCATAATAGTTTAACGTCTTATTCTTTTAGGCGTATTTATCTATTGCTACTAAGTTAATGATAATAAAATATTAAACATCAAACATGCTTAGATATAATGATATAATTACAAAATATAAATCTATCATATAATAATACTACTATCATTGATACAATAATAAAATAACTGTTATTTTTTACAGATTTATAAAATCACAGTATGCGGGTAAACGCGGTTCACACTCTATTAAATCACAAATGGATAACAAACATTCTGACAAGTCTGAAGCAAGAAGCTGTGCCATGTCTGATACAAGCGAAGCTCCGTCTTTAGGTAACTATATAAAATAATATTTATTATATTGTATAGTAGAATTATTGACAATGCAATGTAAATATAAAAAAAATAATTATTAATACAAGTTCGCTAGCGAGGTTTTATTAAGACAATACGATACTTACAAATCAAATTAAATCTTTTAATTTGGTAAAGAAAAAAAAACTAAGTATCAAATTGACAATTATTTTTACCAGTCTTTAGTTTTCTTAAACAAACGAATCCAGTTATAATAGAAAAGTATTATATTTTTTTGACTAACAATATTCCCACAGTCATGTGAATGGTAAGTAGACAGTGCTTTCGGGTGTTTTGACCTTGCTTTATACATGTTTATGTCTGGCAGTACGTAGATAGTATTATTGTTATTATTATTACAGTTACATTAAATAAATATTATTTTTAAAGATGCACCACAGCGGGGATCCAAGGCGATTTTCTTTCTATTTTAATGACACTAATTTACAGCCTTCCACTTTGTTTTTCCCCTCTCACCGAAATTATAATAATATAATATTACAAAATTATGTCAATTACTTTTTCGGATCAGCATCGCACGTTAGACGGGTGCGTGTGCCGTCACAGGCATCGGATGTGGATCAATTCCTCGACGATCTGTTCAATCCAGTTCTGGATCAACTGTCTGATGCCAGATCGCTAGCCGCGTCCATCAAAGGTTCATCAAAGAGTAAGTCCGTGGAGGATTGTGAATCTTTGGATTCTCGTGACTTTGCCAAGAGGATAAAGGGTGGCGGCGGCGGTCGATCGATCGAAAGTAGTCGGGCGTCAAGGTCCAATGAGAGTCCGTCGCAGGACGGAGATTTTGAACCGTCGTTAGATATTTCTATGTTCGCACGGACCGTGAAAGGCGGTGGTCGAGGCGTCGCCTCCCAGCAACAGGTATTTATACACGATATAGTATGATATATTGACGTCGGAGAAAAATAATGGGGCGGGCGTTTTGCACCCAGTTTTGTGTACGATCGACACAAAAGACAGTGTTTCCATAACTATTAATTTAGGGTGGAGAAAATTGCTTTCTTAACATTTTATAATGTGAAAAAATATATTGACTCCCTTTTTAAGCTCTTATTGATTGAATATTAGTATACTTGTTTATTTTTTTTTAAATCATTATGTTTAATCTAGAATTTTTCCTAGTTTATTATATAATTACTATAATACACCATTAATTAAAATAATTTATATTATATTGATCTAATATTGGTGCATTATTTAATAAGTAAGAGAGTATCACCTGTTCATCAATCATATTATTTTCAGTCATAATAAGTTAAATATATTTATTACAATATTCCACCCAGCTCCCCATAAAAAATAAACTCAAATAACGCTACGTCCGGTATATAAATAACGTTGTATACTTGTATTATAATGTATTGTTTTATTACTAGTGTTGTATCTTTATTGAAAACTACAGTATTACTTTTCTAAATATTTATCGTGTACTTACGTTTATATTTCCGCAGAATGGTTCCGGACAGTCCGGAAACGCTTCGTTCGGCATGTCGCCACTGATCGGCTCTCCACCGGTGTTGCCTACCATCCTTTCGCCACCGTCATTACTCATGCCCGCCATGAACTCACAGAGCATGTTCAACACTCCGAACGGTGGTTAGTCTGACACATTGTTTGCCTTTGTTTTTTTTTTTGTTTTTTAAACGTTAACAACGACACCGCGATATATGCAAAACGATACCATTATTATTGTTATTATTATTATCATCATTAATGCGGTCGCACAAGACGAAAACAATGGCCTGAGAGAGTTCACATGCAGACGACGGATTCCGCGATGCGTGCGCTCTAAATAAATTTCTCCTGCAGCCCCGTTTCCTGCTGGCCACGCACCGCCGACGTCATTCGACGGGTCGGCGCGCAACGCCGTCAACGCGTCGCGTAAACAATAATAACATATTATCGAATCCCGTACGTTACGACGATGATGATAATAATAATAATTGTAATATTGTGATTTTTTTCGCGTTCGCATCGATTGTGTCTCAATTCATTTTACATTTCGTTTTTACGCCCATTGTCTTATAATAATAATAACGATAATATGGGATTCGATTTTACCGTCGCAGGTCTTGGCGTACCGGCGAACACGTCCAACTCCACCAGCAACGGGTCGTCGGGAGACAGCATGCTCGCGTACCAAACAAACCTACATCAGGCGTTCTTGCAGTCCGCTATGGCGCAAAACATCCAAATTCAACAACAAATACTCGCGCAGAACCAAGCCCTCCATCAGTTGCTTCAACAGCAACAATTATTGCCACCGGTATGTGTTAATCTGTAATCAAACTACAAATCATACCCGACGTTTCTATTTTTATGATTAAGTTATACCACTTATACCCGTAATAAGATAATATAATTAAAGCTGTAGCAAATAGCTTAAAATAAATAACGTTCTTATATATTCACTTATCGTTTATGTTGAAAGTACATGCAATAAATTAAATGTAAATTTACGCAATGACAAAAGTACTATAATACTATACTAGAATACTGTTATCAGTATTTTATATTGTGGATTATAAATTTAAACATGGAACACAATAAATTTATGATAAAACTGTTATAAATTTTAAAAAACATTAATTTAATCACATTTTTAGTGTTTTTAAATAAATATATACACCATATTATATTATTTTATTTATGTATTACTTTTAAAAGCGTTTATTAAAATTGATTGTATAGCACAAATAAAACATTATTAATAATTTCAAAACAATAATGTCGTTTATTGTTGTTCCGGTTTTTTAGCTTCCACTGAATACTAAAAGACTGGAAGTGATAACCATTGAAAATTTGCATACAAATAGCACAATGTTTTTATTTATGTTATTGTATTGACTCTTGAATGAATGGTTATAATAATATTTAATTACACAATCAAGTGATTTTAACGTTATGCATTGCATGTAAACAGAATAGTAACGATTTCCTAATTATTTATTTAAGAATTATAGTTAAAAATTAATGAAATATATTCATTTTAATTCACTTATATTGTAGGTTGGTACTGAAAATACATCAGGCGTCTGGAACAATTCACCTCCTAAACATAAGTCTACGCCCACAAATAAATCTCAAGTAAATACTCAATTATAAACTATAAACTACCTAGTATGTTATACTTTAATATAGTTTAATGTTTTCTAAATCAATTTTAGGGACTCCGTGCAGGATCACCACATTCAACATTTACAAATGTTTTGAGTGAGTTAAAGAGCAGAAAATCATCCATGGATTCTAATATTGGAAAGGTAATAATATTTATACCGATCATATAGTTGTATTTTTTTAATATTTAAATATTATATATTATTGTATGACATTATAATTTACACATATTTGAATTTTATAGAGTTCTGTACCTCCACCACCTCCTATGCCACCGCCACCAGACTTATGTGATCCAAGCGAGGTAAGGCCGTTCATGGATCCGTATGGCCGAGCAAAAACTGTGCGCATTGGCAAATGGAGATGGCCACCACCAAGTGATGGCACTAGCAATGGTGTGCCTGGTGAAATTAACGGGTTTCCTTCACATCAAAGTTTTTTACAGTTTAAAATGTCCAAACAACAACAAAACCAAAGACACAAGCAATCACAAGTGAGTTTAAATTATAATTTGTGAATATAATTTGATTTTGTAAAAAATATTTTACGTATGAAAATGATCTATTATAGTTTTTTGACAATTTTTCTTAATTTACAAAGTTCACACTATATTTTTTACTTATAATAACAAAATATATCAATAATTATTACTTTCAGTTACCAGGAAGTAGGAAATATCGATCTAAACATTTAGAATCACTTATCATTTTATAATAAATTATGTACCTAGGATTCAAGTCAAGATGGAGATCTGAACGGAGTTGAATGGGAAGAATACGAGATACAACAGTCCGAAGCAATGAAGCAACCGTCACCCAAAGAGCAAACAGAAGTCCACAAATCATCGTATAAATCATTGGAAATTGGTGCGATGAGACCTAGTCCTGGCAGCGTAGGTAAGCTTAGGATCAGTAACGAAATGAAGCACAAGCTGGAAATGGTGACAGCCAACCACAGTCTACGATCAACGACCAGCAAGCCCAGACCGCAAGCTATGAATAATATGCCGACGCCTTTACCAACGGCCGGAAAACTAGACACTGACAGACGACTACTTTTGCAGCAACAACTCGGTAAGAAGACTTGTTGAAATATTGAAATGTTACGTGCACGTGATATCTTCGCACTTTTTATTAAGAAATTTGAAACCTCGTGTTCAAAAAAAAATTGATAAATTTGTTTCGAAAATATTATTACTTCCAGTATTTAAAATTGTATGTTTCAAAGAGCAATAACGAATGAGTTTCGTAAAAAATATGCGTATAATATTGTAGTAATAATAACTTTATAAGTAACATGTAAAGACATTTTTCGATCGAACATATAATTGGAAAAATATACTATAATAAAGCCAATGGGAAACGTTAGATATTATCTTATCATGTGTACTCGTAGCTCTAATATTCAAATATGCTTCTTAGATGTATGATATTGTCCATACCAAATGCCATGACTTTTTGTACGAATTAAAGACTAGACTATTTAAATTTTTTCCTTCTACCAAAATATGCTAAATTATTTTCAAGTTTTTAAACTTTGAAACAACATATATAAACAGTATAAAAGTTGGTATTTTATAGGCACATTTAATTATATTAGGCTTCAATTTTTGTTTTGACATTGAACCTTGCCGTTATTTTTGGCCAAGGTTTCATAAATTTAAGAACAACCCTAATCGCGGTAATGTGATTTTGGCAAACAATTATATATTATGTTTTAAATGTTTTAATCAAAAATTTTTCGAACAGAATTGTGTTTTGTTCTTTCGTTTAACTTCGATGTTATTTTTAGCCGGAAGATGGGGTAGTGTGGACAGTGTTGATTCTCAGAGCGTGGTCAAAGATGACGCTTCAGATGTGCAAACAAATAACGTTATACGCAATCAAGTTGAACGCATCGAGAGCTCCGGTTGGCGGTTGCCACCACCGCCGATCACCCCATCTAGATCCAACAGCTTTTACAATCAAAACATGTGAGTCACATTTGAATTATAATAATATGATCGCGATAATAAATCATTCTTATACTTCAACCGTTCGTTTAAGCATACACCTACAATATAATTTGATATAGTTTTATCATCGCTAAATATTTTTGATAGGAAAAAGAACAGTACCGGTCCTCCAGCTCCCATACAGCCCGTGACGCGTGAATACGACCAGAACCATATGTTCCGAAATGCTGTTCCGAACAACTACTCTGCCGAACCACAGCACGAGATCGAAAAAGGCCCAGAGTTTAACGGTCGTCCCGAAACTAGAATACAATCACCTATACAAAATGAAGACGGACAATCAACGAAGCTGCTGCAAACGCCGGCAAACTCTTATTTCACTTATAACCGCGTACCGTGGAAATTAAATATCCGAAAGGAAGTGAGTAACACTGTCCACTATGCGTGGCACAAGTTGATCTCTGTCTGAGTGAAACTCAAACCCTCTGAGTTGTTCTGTTGTTTTCGTTAGGTTTTCACCCCCAAAGAATCGATGTCTAGTCCGCTGGTGTTGCATTTAATATTCTGTCAAATAGTCGGCGACATGTTCAACAAATTCCATTCGGTACATGCCAGAATATCCGCCGACGAACGCGAAGAGATGTTAGATGTACGTATACATATGATTAAAAATTGATCTATTTTAAAAATTTGAAAATATTATTTTCAACTTTTTAAAAAGGAAAAATTAGAACCATTTAAAATTGTCTCTAAATATTTATCATTATGAATGTAAAACATGAACATTTTTTAGTTATTGGATCGTTTTGGAGTGACTGCTAGTAACATGCAAACGGGTCATCACAAAGCTAGTACCAAACGTTCCATTGTTGAGCTGGCTCGTCAGTGGCCGTTGTATTTTTCACGCATATTTCCGGTTTCGGTATGTCTAATAATTAATATTATGTGTTATATTATTATATTAGTCATTATAACTTCTTACTCATAATCGCAGTCCAGTGAACGACGTAGTAATATTAAATATATTTCTTGTAATAATGTTTATGCAGTGTGGTTATCAGCACAGAGAAGTCGAATACTTAGCTATTGCACACGCGGGCCTTCATTTACTACGCAAAGAAGAAAACCAATATCAAATCATGCAAACATTAACGTGAGTTAAGACTAACTGAGTTTAATTTTTATCGATTGTATATTACATGCAATACTAAAAAATACAATTTAAACGTCGGATATTGTGTTTCACCAGGTTTGAAGACATTGCCGATATATCGATGGGTAAAGCTGGTGGTTCTGTACAGCTCACTATAATGTCAGGGGAAACAATACCATTCCATTCTAATAGATCCAGGCAAATACACTCAATGATGAGCTCATTTTGGAAGGACGCTGCGCCAGTTGGTCGACTTCCCCGTCAAGTGGTAATAGAAATATTATATTTTTAGTTAATTTTTCCACAGCATGTTTATTTATTTGCATTACTTTTTCTTCTCTTATATTTCAATTTAATTTTCATAAATTGAACTATTAACATTTTATAATTTTAGGATGAAAAGATCCGTACTACTGAACACAAAGGTAAATTAATAAAGTTATACTTTACTATTGTCGCTTTATAATAAGCTATAAAATATTTTATATAGTATAGATTAAATTTTTATTATTATTTTTAGGGTGGCAACAAACAAACACGAAGTATTCCAAACCAACTTCACCATATAAACAACGTGAATCACCACCTCCTATCCACTTTGTACGAACAAATTATCTGTGTTTAAAAAAAAATAATAATAAAAATATTCTGATAATTTTCACTAATGTTTGCATTAAATATTTTTAATTTATTTGCCTACAGGCTGCAGATGACGGTAAACATTCGTTACTTCAGTTTGCAATGTATAATTTCAGACACAGTTCGGAGAAGTAATTTAAATTATTTATCAACTATTTTTTTCAACAAAATTATATGCAAATGTTTTTTTATTTGATATGTAACTAGGTTTGATATGCTGAAATCCGCGAATGGCGAAATAAACGGTTCATTAAAAGTCATACAAAATTCCAAGATGAAAAATGATGATTGGACGTGGAAAGAACAACTAGAGATGGTAAAATACACAAACATCCCCATATCTGAATCGCTGTTAAAATTAGACCAGGAATTAGACGCACTGGCCATCGAATGCTTCGAGTGCGTTATGAGGTACATGGGCGACTTGCCTACAACGCCTGAGTTCACGGAAGTCAAATGCGTTTACACTATTCTCATGGTATTAATTTAGATATTGTAGAGTATGTAATTTAAAAATAATATTTAATTTAACGTGTGTATGTGTTTAGCATTGCCATAAATTCGAAAGCTTGAGAGACGAAGTCTACTGTCAGCTAATGAAACAAACGACCAATAACAAGACGGAGACCTGTCAGCGGGGATGGCGTTTGCTCAGCATAGTCGCAGCGTACTTCACGTGTTCCGAAAACCTGAGACCTTTCTTACTGAAGTATTTGGAAACGGCTGCTTACGACAAGAGGAGAGCTTTTCATGGTAATAAATCATAACTAATATCGAATTATGTTTACATGATGAAGTATAAATATAAATATTATTACGTTATTCGATTGATTTCTATTAAAAAGGTAAATTTTAATTAAATTTTAAGAATTCTAATTCTTGGAAGCAACTACAATTCAGTTATCTATCGAAGCTTTAAACTGTTGTTAACACGTAATAATACATGAAAAGGCTAT
Organism: Aphis craccivora; assembly: GCA_009835225.1. Lineage (NCBI taxonomy): Eukaryota > Metazoa > Arthropoda > Insecta > Hemiptera > Aphididae > Aphis > Aphis craccivora. The sequence continues at coordinate 29,416 of VUJU01000588.1, read as the reverse complement.
GGAACATTTTTTTTTTAAATTTTCAAGTACTTTTATTTATTTATATAAATTAACATTTAATATCAACATATACATTAGTTGCAAAACTATATATGGAACTCTGAGGTATATTTGAATCAAAATATTTTAAATCTTGCCAACGTTCTGTTTAGTGGTACATAACCTGTTAAAAGGTCTGTATGTGGAGTTTATAACGATTTTATTTTTATTCAGGTACCGCTAACGTATGCCTGCAAAACTTGCGTAAGACATTGAGATACGGTGGTCGGAAGAACGTGCCCAGCGTCGAGGAGGTGACCGCCGTTTCTGCTGGTCGCAATTCTAAGAGACAGATGTACCGGTTGCCGGGTGGCAGCGAAACCGTGGTCAACACGAAATCCACGACCGTAGTAGCCGACGTCATTGCCGACATGTGTTCTCTGATCAACGTCAACGATCCGTTGGAAATGGAGGAATTCTCACTGTACTGTATCGTCGAAGGTGACGCGTTCACGATGCCGTTGGCTGCGGACGAGTACATACTGGACGTGACTACTGAGCTGCACAAAAACCAACAGGTAATTACCACGTGGACTGTGAACTATAGTTAAACAAAATCCATTTTAAACCGCGAAATGCATTCTTGTTTTTGTCGTTTAGGTGTTTTATTTGATATTCTGTCGGTCCGTTTGGTATTTCCCGCTGCGGCTAGACAGTCAACTATACGTCCAAGTGCTGTTCAACCAAATCGCACCCGACTACTTGGAAGG